>JBBPBX010019836.1:12911-44041 GCA_038048925.1 Garcialebias charrua | reverse complement strand
TGCCCGAGAGCCAACGCTCCGCGTTCCTCCACCAAGCCGTGCAGCCCTCAGGTTTATTTGGAGGCGCCCTGGAGAAGATCCAGCAACGCTGCGACCAGAGGCGCAAGCAAGAGGAGGCCCTCCGTGAGGGTTTGCCCAGGAGGCAGTTTTCCAACCAGAGGGACTCCAGTGGGCACAGGAACGCGCCACAGAAACAGTACTTTCCCAAAAAACCCGCTCAGAAGAGGCAAAACCCAGACTCCGGAGAGCAAAGAACTCAATCCAACTCAGAGTCACGCGGCCGCGCACCGCAGGGTCAGTCCTGGTCCAAAAACAAGTTTGTCCCCAGGCAAGCTGGACAGTCCGGACAGTCTGGACAGCCTAGGACGTCCTCCTCGAGCAGGGATGGGAAGCAGAAGGTAGCCTAACTCCCCAGCTGCCTCTGACACAAACCAGGCATCTTCACCCCAGTGGAAAAAGAAGAGCCGACTGTTGTTCACCACAGACTGCGGTAAAAAGGCCCAGACTGATTGGTCATGTTTGTTCAACGCACAAAACACCTTTTTCCGTGTGTGTAGTAAAGAACAATTATTGTTTCCAAGCAATAAAGACCCAAAAGGTGAAAAGTGTCCTGTTTCACGAACCAGCACAAAAGCACCTCCTTTTTATGAAACCAGGGTCAATAAAGGGGTCACACAGTCGCTCAGCACGGTCTGTCGACTCCCCTATGAGACCGAGAGGAGCACTGGGCGACATGGGGCCACATTATGTGGAACATCCCTGTCGAATAAGCCCATTTCCACCATTGACACAGCACCCACTAGAGGGCGACAAAGGCCCTCAAGTGGAATCAAGCTCCCTGTCACACAGCGAGCACGTGATGCTCAGTCACCCTCCCCTCCTGAGTTCACCTCATATGCCTTCCAGGCTCGCCGCTCACGCGAGAGCGTGGGCAGCTTGCGAACCTTCGCGATGGGTGATGGAAGTTGTAGTTCGGGGATACAACTTGCAGTTCTGCAAACGTCCACAACCCTTTACCGGGGTGGTGACGTCATTGATATGTGCTGCTCGCGCCCAGACGCTGAGAGAAGAAATCAGCTCGCTTTTAAACAAGGGTGCAGTAAAAGTTGTCCCTCCTCAGGACGTGAACAGGGGACTGTACAGCAAGTACTTTGTCGTTCCAAAGAAAGGGGGCGCTCTCAGACCTATTTTAGATCTAAGACGTTTGAACAAGCGACTCAGATCTTTCAAATTCAAAATGTTGACGCTGAGACAGGTGATCCAGTCCGTGCGCCCGGGAGACTGGTTCTGCAGCGTGGATCTGAAAGATGCTTATCTGCACATCAGCATCCGGCCGAGCCACCGGAAGTTCCTACGCTTCGCCTTCGAGGACGTCGCGTACGAGTTCCAGGCTTTACCCTTCGGCCTCAGCACAGCTCCCCGCGTGTTTACAAAATGCCTGGAGGCGGCGCTGTCACCCATGAGGGCTCAGGGGGTCCGAGCGCTGGACTACATCGACGACGTGCTGATTCTGGGGAGCTCCAGAGAACAGGTGAAATTACACACAGAGCGTGTGATCTTACACCTAGAATCTTTGGGTTTTCTGATAAATTCAGAAAAAAGTCAGTTATCCCCATCACAGCAGATTATTTTCCTTGGTCTGGAGTTGAACTCTGTTCTGTACAGAGCGAGGTTGTCAGAAAAAAGAGTCTCAGACCTGCAGCACTGCTTAGCTCTGTTCAGACTGGGCAGTATTGTGACCCTAAAATGCTGCCAGCGTCTTCTGGGCCTCATGGCAGCAGGGCTCGTCGCTTTTCAACTCGGTCTGCTGAAAATGCGTGCTTTCCAGATTTGGGTGAGCAGGCAGCAGCGAGGCCCCGCCACCCTGGTACAAAGGATGTCGGTGGACCCAGCCTGTATGGAGGCTCTGCAGCCATGGAGGGACACCTCCATGATGAGCGAAGGTGTCCAGCTGGGCAGGGTGCTGTCCCGGGTGTTGGTTACGACGGACGCCTCAAAGTCAGGTTGGGGCGGTCTTTGTCAGAATCAACACACACGGGGTGTGTGGTCCCAAACGGAGGCCCAGTTGCACATAAACCAGCTCGAGCTGCTCGCTGTGTTCCTGTCACTAAAACATTTCCACAGGAGGGGTCTGATTTCAGGCCAACATGTTTTAATCAGATCGGACAACACCTGTGTGGTCTCCTATGTCAACAGGGAGGGGGGTACTCACTCCCTACCCCTCCTGAGGCTGACCCAGGAACTGTTAATGTGGTGCAGCTCGCGTCTCCTGTCACTCAGAGCGACGCACGTACCAGGAGAGCTGAACTACGGGGCGGATGCCCTGTCAAGAGGGGTGCCCCTCCACTCAGAGTGGCGCCTGCACCCTCGCATTGTGAACCAGATCTGGGCACAATACGGGAGAGCAGACGTCGATCTGTTCGCAACCAGGGAAAACGCCCACCTTGCTATGTTTCACTCCATACGGGGCGCAAACACATCTCTCGGGTCGGACGCGTTCGCTCACGAGTGGTCGGCGTCAAGGCGCTATTATGCCTTCCCCCCTGTAGCGTTAATTCAGCCAACGCTGGAGCGTGTGCGCAGGGGGGGCCTCTCTCTGATCCTGGTGGCCCCCAGGTGGCCGAAGAAGGCCTGGTTTGCAGAGCTGGTCTCACTGTTAGCAGGAGCACCTTGGCAGCTGCCCGCTCACAGAGACCTTCTATCACAGGCCCACGGGCAAATCTGGCACCCACGACCGAGCCTGTGGCAGTTGTGGGTCTGGCCGCTGAAAGGAACAAACTGATCAGCTTTGGTTTACCCAACAATGTGGTAAATACAATTCAGAACGCACGTGCTGTGTCCACCCAGACGCTTTACGCGCGAAAATGGCGTGTTTTTGAGATCTGGTGCGTGGAAAGGAATATTGTGCCATATTCCTGTAACATAGCACAGCTCCTCACCTTTCTACAGGACCTGCTGGATAAAGGCCGTTCCTTTTCCACCATTAAGGTCTTCTTGGCAGCTGTATCAGCTTGCCACGAGGGGTGGGGCGGCAAGTCTCCCGGCTCCCACCCTCTCGTGACCCAGTTCATGAGGGGGGTTATGAAGGTGAGGCCTCCAAGCAGGGTCCTGGCCCCACAGTGGGACTTAACTCTGGTCCTGGAGGCCCTCTGTGAGCCTCCTTTCGAGCCTCTGCAGAGCGCTAAGATTGATTTATTGTCTTATAAGACTGCTCTCCTCTTAGCTTTATGCTCTGCCAAACGTGTTGGGGACCTACACGCATTGTCAGTTCACCCATTATGCACTCAGTTCGCTCAGGACGGGTCAAAGGTCACTCTGCGACCAAACCCGGCTTATTCACCTAAGGTCCCAACTTTAAACTACAGGAGTTTGGACTTTGAATTGTCAGCTTTTCCTCCCCCTCCTGTTCTGTCCGCAGAACAGAGGCGTCTTAACGCAATCTGCCCTGTGCGGGCTCTGCGTTTTTACATGGAGAGAACTAGCAGCTGGCGAAAATCAAATCAGCTGTTTGTATGCTTCGCTGCTCCTGTCGCAGGCAAAGCACTGTCAAGGCAGCGCCTCTCCCATTGGGTGACAGAGGCCATTTCTAGAGCATACAGCAGCAAAGGTCAACAGGTGCCCAGTGGTGTACACGCTCACTCAACCCGTGGGCTAGCCACTTCCTGGGCTTTGTTTAAGGGAGTGTCATTAGCAGACATCTGCGCTGCTGCTAATTGGTCTTCTCCTAACACGTTTATAAAATACTACAGTTTGGACGTCACAAATCATGACGTCACACAGGCTGTGCTCTCATCAAAGGAGAGCTGAACGTACTACCGCCTATCTGTCCGGGCCTAATGTTGCACAAAGCATGCATTTCCAGGGCGTGATGGTAGGTTCCCATATATTCTGTGTTGCACTGCAGTGACCGACTGAAGGGGAACTGGAGGTTATGCACCATAACCAATGTTCCCCGAGGGAGGGAACAAAGTGCAACACTCTTTTGCCCCTCCAATGCACAAGCTCAGGCGAAGTGCTTGCAGAGGCAGAACGTGAGGCGTCCTCCGTTTTTATTCCAGAGGGGCGTGGCCTCTGGAGACGTAGACGCCTCACTTGCCTTAAAAGGCGTGATTGTAATGCTTCAGGTGAACAGCGCGTGGCGCAATTCCCATATATTCTGTGTTGCACTTTGTTCCCTCCCTCGGGGAACATTGGTTATGGTGCATAACCTCCAGTTTTTGCCAGGATTCCAACAGATTCTTAAAACCGTTTAGAGAGGTCAAGGCCGAGAGCTTCAGATCTTTTTGTAAGATATTATACTTTATATTTTGCTATATTTGTGTGTAACTGGAACTCCGTGTACATAATTTTGTTCCACCTCATGTACCACATGTGATGAGAATAAAATTGACTTGAACTGATCAACCTCAGTCAGGTTTACAGGTGTTGATGTAAAATGTGGTCCAAAGTTGGGCGTCATCAGAAAATACTTGCAGCTCTAACGGCACGAGATCTTTGCTCTAAAGTTTGCCATTAAACCTTGCGGTCAACTTTGACTCCACGGAATGATCTTAATCTAAAAGTCTGGCATGGAAGGAATGCTCCGTCTTTAATCTAATCAGCGTTTAACGATTTTATCTTCTGTGTTGCCTCTGGTTTGCGTTGCTGTTTTTGTTCTGAACACTTCGGTCCATGACTGTTGTACAAGTGTTCAAGTCCTGTGTAAAAAACTTCCTTTACAATGTGCTCAACACGTGCACTCGCATGAAGCTTTTCATGTTGTGTGACACGAGAAGAAAGAGACAAGATATTGACAAAGAACAAGTGCAATGCCCTGAAAAGACAGCTGTGAAAACAGAAGAAGGACCGAAAGAAAAAAGGAAACATGAAGAGAGGAAGAGGGAGGGGTGAGACATAACAGAAGAGAAAAAAGAGAGGAGCAGAAATAAAACAGGAAGGAGTGAGACAGACGGACGGAGAAAGGAGAGGGGAGGATGACTTGGTGGGCAGACACGGTGGTCCTCAAACGTCTCCTTGTCCTCCCCTCATCATTCACTCTTCTTCTCTCTCCTCCTCTTCCTGAACCGGCCTCCCCTCCATCTGTTTCTGGCTGCCTCTGGGTTTCTCAGGGGGCTTTGTGCGTCTAAGAGGATTTGTTCAGAGACGCAACAATCAAGCGGGATTGACAAACTAATTCAAACTCGCATGTCAGAATTTGCTTTTGAAACACAACCCTGCAAAGACCTGGAACAGAATTCCAGTGAAGCATCGTCCACTTTTCAAAACCGTGCTCCAAATCTGGAGGTTTCTTTTGGAAGCACCGGTCAAACCATCTCATCTGTCCCCATTGTTTTAGTTGAAATTTAAAAAAAAAAAGTTTTTGTGACTGTAAGTCAAGGATGTTCAAATGTTTTCATAAGTGGCACCTACACTGGTTTTAAAAACTCTTTGAAACTTAGGCTGAAAACTAACCAGAAGTGCACTCATGTGTAGATTACTTTGTCTAATTTCTTATGGCATCATATCATCATATCCTCTTCTGAGCCCTCTTCTGTTCACTCTGCTCACATATGATTGTACAGCCACACTTCCAGGCTGTCATATTGTTAAGTTTGCAGATGATACAGCTGTGGTGGGATGCATCACAGATAATGATGAATCCAGCTACAGACAGGAGGTGGAACATCTGGAGAGCTGGTGCAAAGAGAACAACCTTCACATGAATGTGAAGAAGACGAAGGAGATGATTGTGGACTTCAGAAGGAACAAACACACCCACACCCCACTGTATATAGGTGGATCTGCGGTGGAGGTGGTCTCCAGTTACAAGTACCTGGGTGTACACTTGAATGATAACCTCAGCTGGAGCAATAACACCACCAGCCTGATCAAGAAAGGTCATCAGAGACTCTACTTCCTCAGACGGCTGAGACGAGCTGGTCTGAGCAGCCCAGTCCTCACCTCGTTCTACAGGTGTGCAGTGGAGAGCGTCCTGTGCTCCAGCATCAACGTGTGGCATGGAGGCTGCACAGTTGCAGAGAGGAAAGCTCTACAGAGAGTGGTGAAGGCTGCACAGAAGTCTGTGGGAGTCAGTCTCCCCACCATCACAGACATTTACACCTCCAGATGCAGAAAAAGAGCCACCTGCATCATGAAAGACCTCACTCACCCAGCACACTCACTCTTTGCACCACTCCCCTCGGGACGGAGGTTGAGGAGCATCAAATGTAGAACCACTAGACTGAGGAACAGCTTCTACCCTGAGGCTGTCAGACTCATGAATAAATAAATAATAAGAATAAACACTGCAAAATGTCACATCATGCTGATACTGATCTGTTTCTTGTTGCTGCGTTCATCTGTGACTATCTGCGTTCATCTGTGACTATCTGCGTTCATCTGTGACCATCTGCTCATGTTCGTGCTGCTGTTTATAATGATGTTTTTCTACTACATTAGGGCTTAGTGTATTACTAGCTGATGTCTCTCTTAGTTAATCCTAGATGTTATTATTGTTTTTCTCTTGCAGTTGTTGTTGGATGTAACTGGGACCCTGTGTACATAATCTCGTTTTCAACACATGTACTACATGCGGTGCAAATGACAATAAATTCTCTCTGACTCTGACTCTGATCTTTATTGTAATTTTATGTTGAGTTATGTGCTATATAAATGATGTTTGTATTATTCTCTGCTCTTTTGTTTTGTGGGATGTTTCTTGTTCTTACCTGCCTTAGGACAATGGATGAAAATTAGCTATTGTGCTAACTCCGGCATATTTACATTGATGCTTACTGCTGTCATGTTGATTACGTAATATGCATTGTCCTAATTAAAATAAATAAATAAATGTGCCAAAACTATCCAGATGAAAGGACTCGTGGGCCACAAAAATGTGAATTTAACTCTCAACGGGAGCAATATTTTGGAGAAAGGACAAACTTTTACTCCTTTTGGTGGAGAAAGTTTTGAATTGTTNGGTGGAAGTGGTCTCCAGCTACAAATACTTGGGTGTACACATGAATGATAACCTCAGCTGGAGCAACAACACCACCAGCCTGATCAAGAAAGGTCATCAGAGACTCTACTTCCTCAGACGGCTGAGACGAGCTGGTCTGAGCAGCCCAGTCCTCACCTCGTTCTACAGGTGTGCAGTGGAGAGCGTCCTGTGCTCCAGCATCAACGTGTGGCATGGAGGCTGCACAGTTGCAGAGAGGAAAGCTCTACAGAGAGTGGTGAAGGCTGCACAGAAGTCTGTTGGAGTCAGTCTCCCCACCATCACAGACATTTACACCTCCAGATGCAGAAAAGAGCCACCTGCATCATGAAAGACCTCACTCACCCAGCACACTCACTCTTTGCCCCACTCCCCTCAGGACGGAGGTTGAGGAGCATCAAATGTAGAACCACTAGACTCCCCTCGGGACGGAGGTTGAGGAGCATCAAATGTAGAACCACTAGACTGAGGAACAGCTTCTACCCTGAGGCTGTCAGACTCATGAATAAATAAATAATAAGAATAAACACTGCAAAATGTCACATCATGCTGATACTGATCTGTTTCTTGTTGCTGCGTTCATCTGTGACTATCTGCGTTCATCTGTGACCATCTGCTCATGTTCGTGCTGCTGTTTATAATGATGTTTTTCTACTACATTAGGGCTTAGTGTATTACTAGCTGATGTCTCTCTTAGTTAATCCTAGATGTTATTATTGTTTTTCTCTTGCAGTTGTTGTTGGATGTAACTGGGACCCTGTGTACATAATCTCGTTTTCAACACATGTACTACATGCGGTGCAAATGACAATAAATTCTCTCTGACTCTGACTCTGATCTTTATTGTAATTTTATGTTGAGTTATGTGCTATATAAATGATGTTTGTATTATTCTCTGCTCTTTTGTTTTGTGGGATGTTTCTTGTTCTTACCTGCCTTAGGACAATGGATGAAAATTAGCTATTGTGCTAACTCCGGCATATTTACATTGATGCTTACTGCTGTCATGTTGATTACGTAATATGCATTGTCCTAATTAAAATAAATAAATAAATGTGCCAAAACTATCCAGATGAAAGGACTCGTGGGCCACAAAAATGTGAATTTAACTCTCAACGGGAGCAATATTTTGGAGAAAGGACAAACTTTTACTCCTTTTGGTGGAGAAAGTTTTGAATTGTTATACCGTATTTTTCGGACTATAAGGTGCACTTCAAATCCTTTAATTTTCTCAAACAGTGAGCCTTATAATCTGGTGCTGTAATAATTCTGACTTCAAACTGATTTTATATGGTACACGGCGCTCAAAAATATGTCATAATGTTTTAGTTTTGCTTAATGCACCTTAGAATCCAGTGCGCCTTATAGTCCGAAAAATACAGTAGATCCAAAACATTAAAAGCCTCATAAAGCTTATCTTTTTATTGAAAATTAATTTAATTTATTTGATTTGTTGGGTCCTTGATGTTTTCTTGTGTTTGTCGATCAGCCTTTTGGACCATGGATGACCCAAAAGCCTGATAGAAGTTCTGAGAATCGTCCAGCTGTCAGTCGCTGCAACAGATTCATAGAAGGTTTGATAAAGTTGATCATCTCGTAGATGATACCACGTTATATTCATTTAAAAGTGTCCAGTTTCCCTCTTGATTATTTTCTCAACTGCAATATTTAGCCATGTTTAATGAGTCATTATCCAAAAGTCTCCTTTCTGGTAGAAATCAGTAAATGTTTGTGATGCTTTGTACCATGAAGTGAAAATAAAAACATTATAGCCAAATGTTTGTAATTTGTTTAATATTGCTCATTTTGAGAAGATTGTTTTTCCCCATTCATTTTTCTGTTAAGCCTAAACATGATATAAAAAAGGATTACCAACTAATTTGCAGAACATCTGCATTGACCTCTTAAGCTTGCTGTACAAAATTATACCGTTGTTAAACTGCAGCTGTGGGCCGCACAAAATCACTCCAAGGGCCGTTAATGGCCCTCGGGCCACACTTTGGACACCCGTGCTGTAATAAAGTCATCCTGATTCCCTAGTTTTTACAGCTAAGTTCTACTTTTAGAAGCAACAAAACTATTTTTATTGAATTATTATTTCTGTCAAAGGTTAAAAAAAAAATCCAATTAAAATAATGTTCTTTGCTTAACTGTAATTTACGAACACAAAACACTGATTCAAGTGAGTTTTGTTGCTTTTTTATTTATTTTTTTAAGCCCGACTGATTCAGAGTTAAGAGTTTAGTGGCTCAGCACATTCCTCTGAGAATAATGAAGTAATCTACTGAAAAGGAGAGAAAAGCTATAAAAGTCCTTCAGAAAGCTGCGGGACATATTGCAAAATGGTGGAGCGAAATAAAATTAAAGGTGCTGCTGCCGTTCATTTTGGTCAAACCGTGTAAAAACGTTTGTGTGCTCTTATGCAATCCCACGCTTTGAGAGCCTGTTGAGGAGGACTCTTTAAACTGGGTTTCTTTTTCAGAAACAGATCATGTCTAACTCTGAATGCTAGGAAACACCTTGTAACTGTGACTTTCCTCCCCTCCATTGATTACGGTGACATTCTCTACATGAATGCTCCTACAAGCACCCTGCGGATGTTGGATGTTGTCTATCATGGTGCACTAAGATTCATAACTGGCTGTGATTATCGTACCCACCACTGCACCCTGTATTCACTGGTTAACTGGACATCATTAACCTCACACAGACTCTTCCACTGGTACATTTTCATCTTTAAATCACTTCTTGGTCTGCTGCCCTCATACATCTCCTCCTACATGTCTTTGCGTGAGTGCAGCTACAGCGTGCGCTCTCAGGACATGATTACCTGCAGTGTTCCGTCAGTGAGAACTGAACTTGGCAAAAGGGCCTTCTCCTACTCCGCTCCTGCTTCCTGGAATATCTTACAAAAAGATCTGAAGCTCTCGGCCTTGACCTCTCTAAATGGCTTTAAGAATCTGTTGGAATCCTGGCAAAAACCAATGCAGACATGTTCCTGTTTTTGATTTTCTACATCTGCCTTATAATGTTTTGCTACTTTGATATCTTTGTTTTAACTTGTTAAAAAAATCTGTATTTCTCTTATGTTTGCTTGTTGATTGTTCAAGGAAAGTCTACTGTTGCTGTTGTCATCATTCTTTAGTTTGTAGACAGGTCTCTCTTGTAAATGAGTCATCGAGGCTCATTGAGAATAACCTGCCTAAATAAAGGTTGAATGAAAAACTCTCAACCACATCAAGTTTTAGTTCATTATCTGTACAAGTTGAAGATTTATAGACGCTTTTCGGGCTTTCTAATGTAAATTGGACCAACTTTTAAAGTTGCTCAGACGTAGATTTACATTTACTGATGACACTGAAAGTTTCAATAATTAGATCTCATGTCTTGAGCTCATGAGCGTCTGATTGGGCAGAAATAAGAACTGTTCAGGCAACAAAAAATTTACATCAGCCGAGTAAAGAATTGGAGAAGGATGGCAACAACGTTGTTGAGTGCTTCACCGGAGAGGCCAATAAACTCCAACTGATTTAGGAGGCAACGGTCCGAAACAAAGCAGAGTCAGAGTCACTCCTCTGTTCCTCCCACCTCCTCCCTGTCCTGCCACTCTGCTGCTCCTGCTGTCTGGGGAGGAGGAGAAGGAGGAGGAAGAAGAGGGATGCAGGGAAAGCACACCTTACCTTCCTCCCTTCTTTACTTTCTTCATCCCTCTTTCTGTTCACTCCACAGCAACAGCAGCACTCATCAGAGCACCGTGACACAACGGTGCTGTCACCGGCAGGCTAACACACACACACACACACACACACACTGAGAGGCATCCTCAACACAGCCCGAGACACCATTGAACTGCCGCAAGCGAGGTAAGTGCCTAACTTCTTACCTCCTCTGAGTGTGTTGCATGAAAGTTTGTGTAATTTAGTGTGTGTCTGTGTGTCGGCCTCTTGAATGGCTGCCAGAACTGTTGTGGTTTTCTCCTGCTCTGTGTGTGTGTGTGTGTGTGTTTACAAGGCAAACCAGAGCCAACAAGTCTTGTGTTTTGCACCAGACCAAAACAAATCCAGAAAAATAATGCTGACTCGCCCTCAGAGGAGTGTGTGTTTTTGTGCAGGCATGTGTGCATGTGTATTCCTGGAGAGGCCCAAGTCTGGTTGGAAGCTTGTCAGCTGTTAGGAAATGTGTGTGTGTGTGTGTGTGTGTGTGTGTGTGTGTGTGAACTGGTGAGGTAGAGGCTCACATCTGTGCCAGCGCTGCTTGTTGAACTGTAGTTTCTGGCCTTTTTGGCTCAGCTGCAGCAGAGAGCTGCAAGGATAAAATCTCCACTCATCATCCCGCGTCTCCAACATTTACCAAACATAGTCCTCGTGGAGCAGAAAAGTGACATCTGCTCGTGCAGAAGGATTCCTGTTGCTAAGAGGAGAGAAGGTTCGAGTTATTGTTAAAGTCAAAGAATGAGTCTGCGGTGGAGGCTCAGTTTTACAGTCCTATATGTAAATCTGTCAAACTGCAGCTTTTCTGTACAGAAAAAAAACACTAAAGTTGCATCTAATTGTTGTTTATCACGTTCCTCACAGCTTGTTTGACGTTTGCGTAAAATGGGGTTGCACTGAGTTCACATAGGCGGCGAACATCGAACAGTCTCAGTCTGAAGATTCAGGAAGGAATTCACAAAGATCTGGTGAAACTTGGCAACTATGAAGCTGAGCTCCTGTGGCCCTCAGCACTCGGGTCGGAGAGCTTCTGGAAGTAGATGAACGCTCCTCAGGAAGACTGGAGAGCTTCTGGAAGTAGATGAACGCTCCTCAGGAAGACTGGAGAGCTTCTGGGAGTAGATGAGCGCTCGTCAGGAAGACCGGAGAGCTTCTGGGAGTAGATGAACGCTCCTCAGGAAGACTGGAGAGCTTCTGGGAGTAGATGAACGCTCCTCAGGAAGACTGGAGAGCTTCTGGAGTAGATGAACGCTCCTCAGGAAGACTGGAGAGCTTCTGGGAGTAGATGAACGCTCCTCAGGAAGACTGGAGAGCTTCTGGAAGTAGATGAACGCTCCTCAGGAAGACTGGAGAGCTTCTGGGAGTAGATGAACGCTCCTCAGGAAGACTGGAGAGCTTCTGGGAGTAGATGAACGCTCCTCAGGAAGCTGGAGAGCTTCTGGGAGTAGATGAACGCTCCTCAGGAAGACTGGAGAGCTTCTGGAAGTAGATGAACGCTCCTCAGGAAGACTGGAGAGCTTCTGGGAGTAGATGAGCGCTCGTCAGGAAGACTGGAGAGCTTCTGGGAGTAGATGAACGCTCCTCAGGAAGACTGGAGAGCTTCTGGGAGTAGATGAACGCTCCTCAGGAAGACTGGAGAGCTTCTGGGAGTAGATGAACGCTCCTCAGGAAGACTGGAGAGCTTCTGGGAGTAGATGAACGCTCCTCAGGAAGACTGGAGAGCTTCTGGGAGTAGATGAACGCTCCTCAGGAAGACTGGAGAGCTTCTGGAAGTAGATGAACGCTCCTCAGGAAGACTGGAGAGCTTCTGGAAGTAGATGAACGCTCCTCAGGAAGACTGGAGAGCTTCTGGAAGTAGATGAACGCTCCTCAGGAAGACTGGAGAGCTTCTGGAAGTAGATGAACGCTCCTCAGGAAGACTGGAGAGCTTCTGGAAGTAGATGAACGCTCCTCAGGAAGACTGGAGAGCTTCTGGAAGTAGATGAACGCTCCTCAGGAAGGTTGGAGAGCTTCTGGGAGTAGATGAACGCTCCTCAGGAAGATTGGAGAGCTTCTGGGAGTAGATGAACGCTCCTCAGGAAGACTGGAGAGCTTCTGGAAGTAGATGAACGCTCCTCAGGAAGACTGGAGAGCTTCTGGGAGTAGATGAACGCTCCTCAGGAAGACTGGAGAGCTTCTGGGAGTAGATGAACGCTCCTCAGGAAGACTGGAGAGCTTCTGGGAGTAGATGAACGCTCCTCAGGAAGACTGGAGAGCTTCTGGAAGTAGATGAACGCTCCTCAGGAAGACTGGAGAGCTTCTGGAAGTAGATGAACGCTCCTCAGGAAGACCGGAGAGCTTCTGGAAGTAGATGAACGCTCCTCAGGAAGACTGGAGAGCTTCTGGAAGTAGATGAACGCTCCTCAGGAAGACCGGAGAGCTTCTGGAAGTAGATGAACGCTCCTCAGGAAGACCGGAGAGCTTCTGGAAGTAGATGAACGCTCCTCAGGAAGACTGGAGAGCTTCTGGAAGTAGATGAACGCTCCTCAGGAAGGTCGGAGAGCTTCTGGAAGTAGATGAACGCTCCTCAGGAAGACTGGAGAGCTTCTGGAAGTAGATGAACGCTCCTCAGGAAGGTCGGAGAGCTTCTGGAAGTAGATGAACGCTCCTCAGGAAGACTGGAGGGCTTCTGGAAGTAGATGAACGCTCCTTAGGAAGACTGGAGAGCTTCTGGAAGTAGATGAACGCTCCTCAGGAAGACCGGAGAACTTCTGGAAGTAGATGAACGCTCCTCAGGAAGACTGGAGAGCTTCTGGAAGTAGATGAACGCTCCTCAGGAAGGTCAGAGAGCTTCTGGAAGTAGATGAACGCTCCTCAGGAAGACCGGAGAGCTTCTGGAAGTAGATGAACGCTCCTCAGGAAGACCGGAGAGCTTCTGGAAGTAGATGAACGCTCCTCAGGAAGACTGGAGAGCTTCTGGAAGTAGATGAACGCTCCTCAGGAAGACTGGAGAGCTTCTGGAAGTAGATGAACGCTCCTCAGGAAGACTGGAGAGCTTCTGGAAGTAGATGAACGCTCCTCAGGAAGACCGGAGAGCTTCTGGAAGTAGATGAACGCTCCTCAGGAAGACCGGAGAGCTTCTGGAAGTAGATGAACGCTCCTCAGGAAGACTGGAGAGCTTCTGGGAGTAGATGAACGCTCCTCAGGAAGACTGGAGAGCTTCTGGAAGTAGATGAACGCTCCTCAGGAAGACTGGAGAGCTTCTGGGAGTAGATGAACGCTCCTCAGGAAGACTGGAGAGCTTCTGGGAGTAGATGAACGCTCCTCAGGAAGACTGGAGAGCTTCTGGAAGTAGATGAACGCTCCTCAGGAAGACTGGAGAGCTTCTGGGAGTAGATGAACGCTCCTCAGGAAGACTGGAGAGCTTCTGGAAGTAGATGAACGCTCCTCAGGAAGACTGGAGAGCTTCTGGAAGTAGATGAACGCTCCTCAGGAAGGTCGGAGAGCTTCTGGAAGTAGATGAACGCTCCTCAGGAAGACTGGAGAGCTTCTGGAAGTAGATGAACGCTCCTTAGGAAGACTGGAGAGCTTCTGGAAGTAGATGAACGCTCCTCAGGAAGACCGGAGAACTTCTGGAAGTAGATGAACGCTCCTCAGGAAGACTGGAGAGCTTCTGGAAGTAGATGAACGCTCCTCAGGAAGACTGGAGAGCTTCTGGAAGTAGATGAACGCTCCTCAGGAAGACCGGAGAGCTTCTGGAAGTAGATGAACGCTCCTCAGGAAGACAGGAGAGCTTCTGGGAGTAGATGAACGCTCCTCAGGAAGACAGGAGAGCTTCTGGGAGTAGATGAGCACTCCTCAGGAAGACTGGAGAGCTTCTGGAAGTAGATGAACGCTCCTCAGGAAGACTGGAGAGCTTCTCAGGAAGACTGGAGAGCTTCTGGGAGTAGATGAACGCTCCTCAAGAAGGTCTGAGAGCTACTGGGAGTAGATGAACGCTCCTCAGGAAGACTGGAGAGCTTCTGGAAGTAGATGAACGCTCCTCAGGAAGACTGGAGAGCTTCTGGAAGTAGATGAACGCTCCTCAGGAAGACCGGAGAGCTTCTGGAAGTAGAAGAGCACTCCTCAGGAAGACTGGAGAGCTTCTGGAAGTAGATGAACGCTCCTCAGGAAGACTGGAGAGCTTCTGGAAGTAGATGAACGCTCCTCAGGAAGACTGGAGAGCTTCTGGGAGTAGATGAACGCTCCTCAGGAAGACCGGAGAACTTCTGGGAGTAGATGAGTACTCCTTAGGAAGACTGGAGAGCTTCTGGGAGTAGATGATCACTCCTCAGGAAGACCGGAGAACTTCTGGGAGTAGATGAGTACTCCTCAGGAAGACTGGAGAGCTTCTGGGAGTAGAGATGAACGCTCCTCAGGAAGACTGGAGAGCTTCTGGGAGTAGCCCGAGGCTGAGGAGTAGATGAACGCTCCTCAGGAAGACTGGAGAGCTTCTGGGAGTAGAGATGAACGCTCCTCAGGAAGACTGGAGAGCTTCTGGGAGTAGCCCGAGGCTGAGGAGTAGATGAACGCTCCTCAGGAAGACTGGAGAGCTTCTGGGAGTAGCCCGAGGCTGAGGAGTAGATGAACGCTCCTCAGGAAGTTTGGAGGACTGGATCTTTGGGATGAACCAGTCTTTAATGTATTTTGGGGTTTAAAAGCCACTGGGACGTTGTGTTTAGAAAATAAACGTCTCAATGTCTCTGAAACTCCCGCAACATATGGAATGACCACTGGTCTGGGTCTGGGTTCCTTCTTTTCACCTGATGGCTGGCTGGAGTCCTGTTTGGGTTTCTTCTCTGCTTTCAGGAAGGCCCAGTTAGGATATCCACATTTCTCTAGAGCCTGTTTTGTGTGTGATTTCTCTTCTGTCTGGCTCCTGAGTTAGTGGGGACGCTGTCTGCTCTGTGGTACAGAGTCCTGATGACTCCTAACTTGTGTTCCAGAGGGTGATGGGAGTCAAACTGCAAATACTGGTCTGTGTGGGTGGGTTTGTGTATGAATGTCTATTTGTCAGGCCGGGTCGTAGTCTGCCCCCTCTTCGATACAGCTGGGGCTGCTTGATGTCACGCCCCTGGCGCGTGGCCCCCTAGTGGGGTGTGCCCTTGCCTGTCGGCGCGCTTGGGGCCCTAGGTGTCGGGGGTTGGGCGCTTGGGCGTATGTCGGCTCCGCCTGGTGGCTGCCTGGTGGGGCTCGGGTCCTCTGGTCCTGTCGGGCCGGGGCCTGAGGGGTGGGCGTCCCCGGTGCCCGGGCCTTGGTGCCTAGGCCTGGGGCTACGTCGGTGCAGCGGGTTCCGGCAGGGGCCTGTGAGTATGTCGCTGTTGGCCCCGGGGGGTCATTGTGTGTAGTCGCTGGTGGGGGTCTTCCGGTTCTACCCTATGGTCGGATCTGGGAGGTGGGTGAGTGGCTCGTCATGTTTGGATGGCCCTGGGGGCTCTGCGCTCGGGGTCCTTCTTGGGGTCTTGGGCTCTGGTCCCCCTTATGTCTGCCTCGGGCCTTGGGGGGCGGATCTCTGATGCTTCACGGTCGCTATTGAATGTTCTATTAGAGAAGCCTTATTCACTTATGCATGCTCACAACTACACACAAATGGATGCGGGGATATAAGTGTAGATATCATATGTAGATGTATAGATGGGTATGTGACTGCATATGAATACTGTATATATGTATGCATGTACGGTATATATTTGTAGGTATAGGTATATATATATTTATAGAAATCTACTGCAAAGTCATGAATGTTATGGGTCTTTTATGCATATGTGTTTTGTTGCTGTGTTCTGTTATGTACTTTGCAGGGTTGCGGGCGGCGGTCGGGTGTGTTTGCCTTGTGCTCTTTTTGTGGATAATTGTTATGTTTTGTAG
Source organism: Garcialebias charrua (assembly GCA_038048925.1). Lineage (NCBI taxonomy): Eukaryota > Metazoa > Chordata > Actinopteri > Cyprinodontiformes > Rivulidae > Garcialebias > Garcialebias charrua. The sequence goes on along the minus strand of JBBPBX010019836.1, from coordinate 27,469 downwards.
TCTTACTTTCTGTCTTTCCTTTCTTTCTTTCCTAAAAAAAAAAATCATAATGGTGTGAAGAGGATGGCTTTAAGGTGAGAAGGGAGGCCATCTATAAAAGAAAAGAAAAAAAGCATCCACCCATCCATCCTAGAGCTAGGCTTGTTAGCATGTTATCTCGTTGCTCCTCCAGTCCGGCTCGCTGTCTGCTGCTTCACAGCATCGTTTTCCTTCGTCCATCCGTCCCTCCGCAAAACCGCCGTTCAGCTCCAGCTCATGTATCTGAGCGCAGGAACCTCTGATCGGACATCGTCCGTCCGAAGCCGGCTCTTGAGGCCGGAGCTAACTGGCTAAACTGGCGGGCACAGCTGAAAACTGACTGCCGAAAACTGGCGGAAACTGTCGGAAACTGCCGGAAACTACATAAATCGGCTTAAAAATAATAATAAAAATACTGTATTTATAAAGCCATTTAAAACAACCACAGCTGCAACAAAGTGCTGTACACATGAAATAAAGAACATTTAAACACACACAAAAAAATATATATATATTTTTAAATTTAATTTTATATTTTTATTATTTTATATAATAATAAATAATAATTTATTTATAATTTTATATTATTATTAATATGATGCGTTCGTAAAGTCGGATCGCCATAGGTTGAGACCGCCGTAAGTCGAGAACCACCTGTATTTTTAACTTGTTACTCCCACCCCTGCCTTCGGCCCATCGTGAGGTTCACAATCTGGACGTTGAACAGCAGTGACCCATTTGGGACTTTGCCTTTGTAGTGGACCTACCCTTCTAGTAGAAGTTGATCAAAATCTGCATGTGGTTGAGTGCCAAGCTCTGTCTTTGTGCTTAAAGCCCGAATATTCATTCTTCGGAGTTACTTACTCATTATTTCTACTTTCTTTCATGTTTAGCAGCTGATTCACTCCACCTGAGCGTCTGCGCTGACTGAGAATTGTCCAATGTTTGTTTACAGACTCCGGTCATCTGATGTAGGTCAGTCATGTGACTTCAAGTCCTGACAGTGAAAGAAGGTAAAGAGCTGGAAGAGGTTTAGTACGTCCTAAATTCTTTCTTCTCGCGTATGTCATTTCCTAGCAGAAGATCTCAGTGGACTTCCAAAGAAAGATCAGACCCATCACACAATGTTACAAGCCCACAAATCTTTTAAAGACTGACCCAGAGCGCTGGTTCTTCTGACTCTGGGCTTCTCTTAATGCTTAACGTGGCACTGAAAACTTTCAAAGTTTCTGCCCTGACCCTTTGACGTTCCCACGCTCCTTACCTGAACACACTTAAAAACTCTATTAAACACCGTTTAGTTACAAAAGACTACAGTCAGATTTAGCTCCTCCTCCTCCTCCTCCTCACCAGATTGTCTTTACATTTTTAAAAAATATTTTCTGTAAAACCAGATTTAGATACATTTGTGATTATTATCAGAACCCGTTCAAGAGCAGACATCCCCCACTTTAAACAACTAAAACTGAAAACTTAAAAAAAATGTTAAAGTGAAGAGTTATAACAATTATTATAATTAATTACAGTATATCATTTGTACATCGTTAAAATTAAACAATTGTGAAAACATGTTAAAGGACAAATATCACTGTGATAATGCCTTTCAGGTTCTGTTTTATTATGTCATTTAAAGTACTGAAATTGCATTTAAGTAGTACTTTATCAGAGAAATAACAATTCTTAATTTATATACTGTATTTTCTGGTGTATAAGTCACAGTTTTTTAATACTCCAAAGCAACATACAGGTAGTCCTCGACTTACGACGGAGATCCGTTCCTGCGCGGCGGCGTAAAGTGAATTTCGACTTAGGTCGGAACATAAGTAAATACTTCACCTTATATGTACAGTACTGTATTTTACCAAGCACTTAGCCTATCCTAACACAGTACCCTACATAATTGTCAAAATACAAATACGTTTGGGAGCCATAATGAAGGGGGGAAAAAAGAGTTAATTTTCTACTGGTGAAGCCTTCCTCCGTCCCTCCTCCGTATTCTCGATTGCGTTTACGTCGTAAAACCACGGTCCAGCTCGGTCCATCTGCCGTAAAACCGCCGTCAACCTCAGTCCAGAGCGTTTACAGTAAGGTCTGTTAGCATGTTAGCTCGTTGCTCCTCCAAGATCTGCAGCTGCCTGTACTTTCCCACTGCTTTGCGCTGGTTCTGCAGTCAACCTCGATCCATACGTAACGTCTCCGCCTCTGTATTCCTCCCCCCGTAAAACCGGAAATTGCGTAACTCGGCTTTTCAAAATAAATAAAAAAATATATATATATATATTTTAAATGTAATGGGAGATGCGTCGTAACCGCGAAACGTCGTAACTCGAGACCGTCGTAAGTCGAGGACTACCTGTGTATACGTTTTTCTTTCCATATTCATAACTCAGTTTTTAACAAACACTTTCAATTTCCAAGAACTGCAACAGCAAGTCCTCCCGTGCACATTCACTTCACTCAGCTGGTGCAGGCGGAGGAAGAGGGCTAGTGGCTCCGGCTGTGACGGACGAATGGATGGATGGTGCCACGCAGGATAAATAAAGCTGTTTTGACCATTAAATAAATGCATAATAAACGCATCGGGTCAGCAGTGACATAATAAATGCAACTTATACTCAGGAGCAACTTATATGCCAGAAAATACGGTAGTAAAAGACAAAAATCTTACTTTTTGAAAACGTTGTTCCTCCATCAACGGATGAAGAACTTTCAGTATGAGTTTTATTTATTCTGCAGATTTTGATAAAGGATATTGTGACAATAGAACCATTCGTCTCCATTTGTACCTCCAACTTAAAACAACTTCCAGTCTGACTTTATTCAATAAAACTGAACAGGTTTCAAGTGGCAGGATTCTGTTATTATACAACGCAGACCTGAAGATGAAACTTTTGCAGCTTTAAACCACTTTGGTGGGTTTTTCCTTCTTTGTGAGGGTTTTTAATTAACGTGAACTGAATGTGGTCGTCTTCGTGGGGAAGACAGAGTGATTAAATAGTTCAGAGTTCAACTGTGAGCAATTTAACACAGTCTTTGTTTACCCCTGGGGGTCAACTTAACTCCTCCAACCTGAATTCAGTCATTGATTCCCTCCCCTCACTCTGTCTTTTATTCTTCTGCACCCATCCCTTTTTCGGTTATCATGTGTGCTTTGAGGAAGCGACCACCGTGTCATAAAGTGAAACTCAAAAGAACAGAGTCTGCGTCTGGACAGGCAGACACCCAGACCAACACAGTCTGACCAATATGAGCCTCAGAAGGCAGACAGTCACTCACCAGGAGATCTCTAATCACCAGTGTGTCATACAGCTTTTCATTATTAAGACATTTTAAGAATTCGCTGGTCTCTTAACCAACCCTAGTTGCAGCTGTGCAATCTGCCGCAGCTATTGTCAGGATTGAACATTTCCTCTTTCAGGTGATGCTCGTTTGTCGGCCCTTGTTTCATTAAAACATTTTAACAGATGCTTTATCTAAAGTCTCTTTCAAATAAGCAACATCTTTGAGGCAACACATGGTCCAAGACCTGCTTCATCTATTTTCATCTTCATCTATCTGTTTGTGTTAGTTGGTTACTTACATGAGGCATTCAGTCAAGTACTCTTTATTTTTGGTCAGCTTTTATCTTTTGCAGTCAATAATAGTTTATACGATTTTCTTTTACTAATAAAATGTGTAATATGGCACAACACAGACCCTTTCCAAAAAAATTTGAATATCATGGAAAGTTAAGAAAGTTCATGCTCAATAATCCAGGTACCAAATCCAATAATTCTCAGTCAGGTCATCTGGACAGTTTCTTTTTTTATATATCTCTTTCATGGGATTTGGTACCTGGATTATTGAGCATGAACTTTCTTGCCTTGAACCACTTTGGCTGTGGCTGCCTGCCTGGGAGGGGTCGACGAGGGACAGGACGGCCCCCAGAAACCATCTTGGCTCCAGCAAACTGGTTGGTCCACTTAAGGTGTTTACTGCTTGGTGGGGAAACAGTTTGCTGGAACTCCTCTGACTGATGATGTCCTCCATATGACCCGACTGAGAATTATTGGATCATAGAAAGTAGTTTTGCTAGTTTTGCTAATGTTTTGCTAGTTTTTTGATACTTTGTAAAAAAAAAAAAAACTATGTATTTCTCTCTTTTGTTTTTCTATTGTTTATTGTTTAAGGAAATTCTACCATTGCTGTTCATCATTCTTTAGTTTTAGCAGGTCGCTTTTGTAAATGAGTCCACGAGGCTCAATAAGATTTACCTCACTAAATAAAGGTTGAATGAATGTTTAACTTCCATAATTCCATTCAAAAAGTTCATCTTTAATAGTAGATTCAGGGCCCACAATTTAAACAACTTCAAGTATTTATTTGTTTATTTTTACATAATATGAGCTTCCAGCTCATGAAACCCACAAAAACAGGATTTCAAAAAATTTGAATACTGTGGAGAAATCAGCCCAAATCTTGCAGGGCATGAATGTTTTAAACTGAGTGTGACACACTAATCATCTGCTAAACTCAAAGCACTTGCACAGGTTTCCCCAGGTCTCATAAAATTGCTTCAGTTTGGTTCAATTGTCTCAGTTCGGTTCAATATGGGGAAGACTGCAGACATAACTGGCCAGAAGACCATCATTGATCCCTCCATAGGATGGGTAAGCCCCAAAAGTTCATAGCTAAGGAGGCTGGCTGTTCACAGAGTGCTGTGTCCAAGCATACCAATGGAAAGTCTAGTGGAAGGGCAAAATGTGGCAGGAGAAGATGCACCAGCAAAAGAGATGACCGTGGGCTTCAGCGGATTATCAAACAGAGAAGATTCCAGAATCTGGCAGAGATCCAGAAAGAGTGGAATGAGGCGGGAGTCACAGCTTCAAAAACCACAACATTCAGACGCATGCGGGAGATGGGCTACAACTGTCGGATTCTTCCGTCCTCTTTTCCGATGAAAGTAAAGTGTGCCTTTCATTTGGAAATCAAGGTCCAAGGGTTTGGAGGAAGAAGGGTGAGGGACAGAGTCCATACTGCTTGAGGTCCAGTGTGAATGTCCACAGTCAGTCATGATTTGGGGTGCAATGTCCGGTGCAGGTGTTGGTAAATCCAAGGTCACCGCAACAGTCTACCAGAATGTTTTAGAGGACTTCCTGATTCCTTCTGCTGAGGATCTGTATGGAGATGCAGATTTCATCTTCCAGCAGGACCTGGCTCCTGCCCATGCCACCAGAAGCACCAAAACCTGGTTTGATGCCCATGCCACAGTGCTTGACTGGCCATCCAACTGGCTGGACCTAAACTCCTTTGAGAATCTATGGAGTATTCTCTGGAGGAAAATGAGGGGCACCAGACCCAACAAGAAAGAAGAGCTGACATCATCAAGGAAATCTGGGCTTCCGTAACTCCCAGGCAATGGCACAGGCTGATTGCCTCAATGCCACGTTGTATCGAGGCAGTGATTAAGGCAAAGGGATTCCCAACCAAGTATTGAAGATTGACACATCGTTTTGAAAGTACCGTATTTTGATTGATTAGTTGTGATCCTAATTTCTTTTCTTTTTTTTCTGCAAAAACTGAGAAGTAGTGTGGGCTGATGTCTTCACGGTATTCAAATTTTTTGAAATCCTGTTTTCATGGGTTTCATGAGCTGGAAGCCCAAATTATATAAAAATGAACAAATAAATACTTGATCATTTAAATTGTGGGCCCTGAATCTATCATCTAAATATTTACTTTTTAAATGGAAGTTAAACAACCTTTCCATGATATTCATATATCTTGGAAAGTGGCTATATACATATACACAGGGGCGTAACTTTAGGTCTAACATTGGGGGGGTTGTGCTCTCTACTTAATTTATCGAATAAATTACTTTTTTTTAAATGATTCGGGATATTTTAGGGTTAAAATATATTGTAATGCTTTTACTGTGATTACTGTAACAGGTGACAAAATAAGTGTTAATTGTGCAAAAATAAATTACCAAACAATTTATTATAAAATATGTAAAATGTAAAACAAGCTTTAATAAAGTACTTTACTACTATTTATACTGTTTATTAATTACATCATCATCCCAACAACACAAACTGAGTTCTGTAAGTTTAATCTGCACAAACATGTTCAACCAGAGCTCAAAATGTTTAACTGTCAAAGAAATGTGCAAGGAAATAAACTAATATCACTCTACAGGCACATTTTGTGAGAGGGCACTTCACAAAGACACAGTCAGGCCGTGTGAGACTGAAGGAGGTTCCAACCATTTGTTTTCATCGCCCAGAACCAAATGAGAAGTCCAGCAGAACTTTCACTGACCAGTGATCACACATATTGTTCTGAAGTTCCTGGTTTTAGTTTTCTACATTCACCTTATAATCTAGCTGTTTTTGCAATCTTATTTTAATTTGATTAAATTAAATAAAAAAAAATCTGTATGCCTCTTTTAGAACTGTCTATTGTGCTCACTGTTGTCATCATCCTTTGTTTGTAACCAGGGGCCTCATGTATCAACCGTGCGTGCGCACAGAAACCGTGCGTACGTCACTATCCACGCAAAACCCCGTATGTATCAAAACTGAACTGAACGTGAATATGTGCGCATCCAAGTACATTTCCACGCCAGCCCCATGGCTTGCGTACGCACGTTTCTGTGGTTCTTGTTCCTTTGGCGACACTTACAGGTGATTCAGAGAAACTGAAGCCCCACAGTCTGTGGTTGACTTTAAGAGCGGCTTGAAGACCTTTCTTTTCAACCGAGCATACTTTACTCCTCATGATTCTACTTTTGATCATAGCTGATACTGTTGTTGATTTTAATTGTTTTATTATTTGTTTTATTGACATTTAATTCTGTTGCACCTTGTAGCACTTTGAGATTTCCATTAATGAAAAGTGCGTTATAAATTGAATTCATTATTATTATTATTATTATTATTATTATTATTATTATTATTATTATTATTATTATTATTAACTGTTCATGATGTGAAAATGATTAATATTCCCACCAAACACACGATTAACAAGTATTACATCCACATGACGCAGTTAAATACTGTAAAGGACGCGCAAAGTTGTGCAAAGAATAAATTTAACAGGAACGGATTCATTCAGCCTTACTGGAGGATATAATAAATAGTGTAACACGCAGAGCATTAATTTATAAACAGATATAATTGTCTGATCTAGGATATGGCTTATCAGCCGTTTTCAGAAATAATCATTCTTCAGTTTGGCACTGCTGCGCTCTGGAGCGTGCAGAAGCAGCGATCAAACTGTTCCCGAGCTGAGGGAGCTGCAGGCCGATCAGGACTGTCCAGTCCACACAAAGCCGATTCATGTCCAATGGAATGTCTCATCCATATGATTCCAAAGGCTGAGTGGTCGCGCTTTGGAGCGCGCGCGCACCCCGCGCGCAGCGTTTGGAGACTCCAACATCACGTCATGAAAACTCTCCACTGAGACGCACAGACCCGTTTCTTCATATCATCTATTAAATAAACAAAGATCTATGTTCTACCAAACATCTAAGTTCCTCTGTGTTTACAGTAATTATGGTAATAAACTCGTGCGCGAAGTTAATATTTTCACTCAGAATGAATGAATGGGCCGGTTGCGCACCAAAGCAGGGTGCGCGCACACAAATACCGACACACAATCACTCGTTCTTTGCGTGATAAACACATTTTATTACTATTCTTACTTAGGATTTTTCCTCACTCATATTATATTAAATTCATTATTTTCCTGAATCTAGAAATCATTTCTGATCGCGCAGGGATCAAACAAACATGTCCTTCACACATGCAGGAAGTAATTTGCATCTGTTTAACATATGTAAATGAAGGCGTGTCAGGGGAGGTGTCTCACGTGCGCTCAGTTCCACGTTAATTGTGATGTACAAAAGGAATGTGCGTGGATTCAGGTGTACGCACGGTTTGATACATCTGGATTTTTTTGTGCGTGCGCAGTTTTCTGGATTTGACCGTGCGGCACTTTTCAGTAAGAAATCCACGCAAGTCTTTGTACATGAGGCCCCTGCTCTCTCTTGTCATTGAGTCCTCAAAGCTCACCATTAACGTACCAGCTCCATCTCTCTGAGGACTGACCAGTTCCACCAACCTGGTGTCATTTCTTAGCCCATCGCTCAGTCAATCTGAAAAGATGAAGATGGACATGAATGTGATAATTTAATTAATTTTTTTTACAGTTCTACAGTTTATTGATGCTGATATATTCTTTGTAATAATTCTTATTTCTTGTTCTGTCTTGAAAGAGAGTCTAATCTGAACTTGACCCATGATTACCATACGCTAAACAAATAATATAAAACGCATTTAAATTAACAGTCCTGCAGTAAATACCAATTTGTGAAGGTTATGGTGTTAAAATAATTTAATTCAAACATCTTGATTCAACAATTTATGCTGCAGTCTTTGACGAAGTATCTATAATTTGAACTAAATTAAACAACATCAATCTCTCAGAAAAAAAGGCTAAGTATTTTCTAGTTAAGATTTCAGTAACTGGAATTACCATAAAATAATTTAAAAAAATAAACTTTCAAATTTAAGCTGTACTGAATATTTTTAAACGCTGAATTAGACAGAAATACATCAATTTAAACCAGTCATGATGGCAGAACTAGCTGCAAAACACAACTAGTAATTTAACATGTTTTATAACAAAAATTGATAACATGAAGTATTAATGTTTATAAACTGGTACAGAACAGTCAGCTAACGCTTCACAATGGCAAAAAATATTGTATTTACATCAACTTACCGGAGAAAACACGTCTGAAACATCAAGAATTAACTACGTTCAATGGTAGAACCACTGCTGTTAGCTGCTGTTTGAAACATGGAGCAGCTCCGTGACCCACGTGACTTCCGCATTCCATTCTACAGGGCCACCCTGTAGCCGGTGGGATGGGTGATACCAAGTTTTTTTCAGGGGAGGGGGTCAGTCCTCAGGGAGTTTGCTTAAAAACACGCAGCAATTTTACTAAAAAATTTAAATGAATAAAGAAAATCAATTATTGATGTAAGATATGTATAATGATGAAATGTCATTTTATTGGGGGGGTTATATTGACTGGATCAAATTATTGGGGGTGTTATAACCCCCCCATCCCCCGTGTAAATTACGCCTATGTCTAGAGGTCAACACGAAGCTAAACGTCAGAGATGAAGACGCGGCAAGCCAAGGATTTCAGCTGGACTTGTTATGAATTCTTCTGTGTTCATCTCCGCAACTGAAAAATTTTCTTATTTGATGAGTTGGTTCTGAAAAACAGGGTGACAGTTGTGGTTTTGAACCAAGCAAACAAAGAAGATAACTGGGATAACTTTTATTAGGTACACCTGTTCAAATGCTTACATGTAGCTCATCAGCCAATCACACGGCAGCAACTCAGTGTCTTTAGACATGTAGACATCGTGAAGACGACTTGCTGAAGTCCAAACCAGACTTCGGACTGGGGGAGGAAGGCATTCAAAGGACTTTGAACAGGCCATGGTTGTTGGTGCCATGGTCTGGTTTGAGTATTTCAGAAACTGCTGATCTGGGATCTTTACCCCCAACCATCTCTGGGGTGTAAAGAGACTCGTCAGACCAGGCGGTGTGTTTACAATCTGTTTTTGTCTAATTTTGGTGTATCTGTGAATCATCGCCTCAGTTTCCTGACAGGAATGGCACAGAGTTTGGTCTTCTGCTGCTGTAGTCCAACTGGTTCAACGTTGGACGTGTTGTGTTTAAAGATGGCGTGTTGCAGATCTTTGTTGGTGACCAGTGGTTGTTTGAACTATGACTGACAGCCTAAAACCAATGTGCACATTCTCCTCTGATCTCATTAACAAGGCTTTCTGTTGTACATGTAGTGGACCTAACCTTGGTCTAATTGAGATGCGGGATACACCTTCGTCTTTTAAACTGTTCCAATGATGCTTTTTACTGACCCTCTCAGTAAACAGACATTTAACACATTTTATTCCATTTAGTTGGAGTCTAAGAACATGATCTCTCACAAAGACACTATTTCTACTCTTTTAATTATGTTCTAATACAAATGTAATCCAAGCATCACCTGTGTTATTCATATGAGCAGTATACAGGGAGCCCGCGAGTTACGAACGAGTTCCGGACCTAAGGACCGTTCGCAGCTCGATTCTGCCGTAGCTCGGGGGTGAAAATAACGTCTTGTTCGTAGGTCCTGATTTCGTTCGTACGTCGCGGAAATAACGCTAACGGAGCGCCGCACACAAATTTATTGGCATGAGACAGAACAAGCGGACATACTGGGCCATAAACAGGCACAGAACTTTATTTACAAACACTTATCTAACACATTACACCACACATTCATCCATAAACACACACAGTAACTGTACAGCATGTACAGTAGTGTGCAGTAATGTTAAACATTGCTATTCAGCATAGCACATTCAATACTGTAAAATTATTACAGAATAAAATAATTAATTAATACAGAATAAATAAAAATATAATTTCTTACTTTGAGATGGTCAAAGCCGACATCTTAGGTTGCCATGCGTTGATGTTGTCGGGCCGAGCAGCGCGGCGAACCACGGCAGCTGCTCGAGGCCTGTGTTAGCTTCTGCTAGCTGCCTGTTAGCCAGGCCATGAGCTGGTGTTCGCGCGGCGGTCCGGCGCGATGACAGAGCGATCGGTGATCGATCCACGGCTGCTGCTCCAGGCTGAGACGTCCACAGAGTTCACAGAGCGATTCCAGCTAGTAATTTATCCATATGAGGCAATCCTGGAACAAACACAGTCCTCACAGCCAGCTGCCGGGACAACAGACACTACCTAAAATGGCTGCCGGGGCATTTCCTGGAACGGCCGGAAGTTGCGCAATTATGATAAAAACGTATCATTTTTATTAAAAATATTATTTATAAAGCCTTTAAAACAACCACAGCTGCAACAAAGTGCTGTACACATGAAATTAATAACATTTAAACACACACAAAAAAAAACATTTTTTTTTTTTTAATTTTTAAATTTAATATTTTTATTAAATTATTAAATATGATACGTTCGTAGGTCCGGGTTGCCATAGCTCGCGGGCGCCGTAGGTCGGGGGTTACCTGTATTCTTAATCTGTGAGTGATTTTTCCTCTGTCTTAGTCAAGAACTATGTTAAAGTGAAACAATAAGTCAGAATGATCTTCCAGTCTTTGTTTAAATTGTTTTGAGACAGTGAATCAAGTCGTAGACTAAAGTTGCCGCTCTGTCTCCTGTCCTCCCAAAACAATAGGCTATATGCCATGGGTAGTGGTGACGTACTTCCGTTAAAATATGACCGATACGCTTCACTTCCGGCTCTCATCTACTACTGTTGTTGTTAGCGGTAGCTTCTAGAACTAGACCATGTAAAAGACACAAAAGGTAAATTATCTGCGAGCTACTGGTACAACAAGAGAGATTTGTTGTGTGCCGTTGTGTCCAGTGAATAGCAGGGACAATAGAGCGCTTAGTTTTTTATATTTTAATGCCAGAGTTCGTGGCTAACCGAGTTAGCCTTAAAGCTAACACTCGGTTGTAGCCGGCGTTTTAAACCTCAGAATATTCAAGAGCCAGCATCAAACAGTGGTTAAAAAGGAGCTGTACCTGCATTGTTCCAGTGGAATAATTCTCCCTTCCACTTCCATGACCGGGGCTTTGGGAGAGAAGCAGAGAGGACAGCGAGGAGGAGGAGAACACAGCAGCTGCAGCTCAGTAAGAAACATGAATATCACTCGACTCCACACCCTGCACTTGTAGATTTAATGTTGGAGTCATGATGAGTGATTTAATAAAAGTTTGTAACTACATACTTTTAAAATAATATTCAGATTTTAACATATGTTTTCTAATCTGTAAATATGTTTGTAAACTCTTAGTAACTTCAGAGCTGTTACACCTCTGAAATATTCTCTGCTGTTTCCTTTAATATGAAACCAGAACTGTTTCACTCCAATTAAACATTTAATTTCCTGAGATGTAATTTATTTATTTTAAAGCATAACTCTCATAAAGAGTTCTCTGTTTGGTTTTTTACTTGTAGGTAAATATGAACACTTGTTTTTTTTTTCCAGGTTTGCATCATCTGACCTCCTGATGTGTTTCTGGCCCATGACTGCTCTGCTCTGCCATTCATGGTCGGTGTTCACCAAGAACTGAGAGGAACTCCCCATCAAGTTCAACTTGTGTTTATTTGTCTTATACAGGTTAACACAGAGTTAACAGTACAATGAAGTGCTCAGGATGAGAAGAGCAGATTTGACTTGCTAAAAATCAAAGAACAAACTACTGTACGTATACTAAAAGCATGCACAGTGAAAAAGTAATTATAATATTCACAAAGTCCTGAAGAGAGACGGATATAACAATGCAGCAGGATGAATTTGAATTAACTACTGCAAGTATTTCAAGCTAGTAATATAAGCTAACATGCACATAAAGTTTTAAATATATATATATATATATATATATATATATATATATAAATATATACACATACAGTATATATAATAATATATTATTATATATATGTGTATATATTTATATATATATTTAAAACTTTATGTGCATATATATGTATGCACATAATCAACATTACACAGGTTGTGTGACAGGTTATTGCACAAGTAGTGACATTGAGATTTAATTATTAGTTATTACCAGTTGTTCAGTGTTATTTATTGATTATTTAACCACACCACCCCGTCAACTCATACCCTGCAGCCCGTTGAGTTCTTCCTGTTCTTAAATGACCTTGACCTTGGATCAAAGCAACGGGACCTTGCTGACCCGTACGGTGTCCATCAGTCCACGGTCAGACGGATTTTCACAGCAACTTTTTATTGACAGTACTCGGCTCTACCTGAAGAGCAGATACATAAAAATCTACCTGCAGACTTCAAGGACTACCCTGACACTACAGTCACACTACTTACTACTTGTAAGAAAATAAAATGTTCAAAACATTCTGACTTTTGTCTTCATTGATGTATTATCACCCAAAAAAAATGTGTACTGTATTTTGGTTTAAGACAGGCTTAGAGTCGTTTTAGCCATTTTATTAAAAAGAAATTTGATGATAATGTTACATTACTGTACAAAACGTATGAGTCAAGCTAAATGAGGCACAATATTTAAACACTGTTTAAATTATATTATTATTATTACATCTTCTGACTAACTCCCAGCTTCCTCGACTGCTTTTGGAGATTTAAAAACATGTAATCAGTCAGATTACAGTGCCTCAGTGGAACAACTTGTTTGTTGTTGTTTGGATCCAATCTCAGCTCCTCACTGCTTCCCTCATGTTTGAGCTGTAGCGGTGGTGTCTTCCCACGTCTCACAAACATCTAGGCTGGACCAGGGGTTCCCTCATCATCACCAACACCTGCCGTGTCCTGTGCAGTGAAAGAAAACATCTCTTATTAAGGCCTGCTACAAACAGTGATTTAACAGGTTTGACTTCAGCTCAACTTTTGTACACAAACTTGAATTAAAATAACTTTTGTTTCTAAATCTGCTCTAAATCTCCTGCCTCCTTGTTTGAAACTGAACTGTCAGGTGGCTTTGACTCAAACAGTGGGGCTTCTGGTTCTCTTCCTCATGGACTGTAAACACTCAGCCCTAACTGTGACTTCTCCTGCCTCCTTGTTTGAAACTAACATTTGTGTTAATAAGAAAACATTGTACAGACAAAACACGTTTACTCAACAGATTAGCAAGGCTAACTATGTTAGCTGTGTTAGCCTACATGAGGCAGTTTGGTGAACTGAAAACAAATACCGACTTACCTTCATATTTATTTATGTAGTTGGACACAAAGCTTAAATCCTTTATCCTTCTTAGATGTGGGCGCTTTAGAGAAGGTCTGAATTATTCTGTAGACATTATTAACAGTGACTGTCGGCAAGTCCTGCAGAGATCTCGTGAAGAACGCCATCGCTAACACCGTGTTGACTGCAAACCGGAAGTGCGCCGTATCGGTCATGAATGCGGAAGTGCTGGAACGGAAGTCCGTGGCATATAGGCTATTCGCTCTGTTTCTCTAAACAGACTCTCTGTTAAACTTGACTTTCTGTCTCACTTTTAACTCCCTTCCACTGGTCCACGACCAATCAGCAGACTGAGTTTCTGATCTCAACACTTTTAGAAAAGCGTTTGCTTCCGTGAACGCTTCAGTCAGAATGGACAGCAAGAGCTATCATGTCTTTTCTCTCACGGCTGGATAAACTGCAGTCATAAGTGAAAGAATGGTTTATCAGCCAAGAATTTATAACATGCCATTATAAATTCAAGAGAGTTAAAACCTCCACTCTTTTCACGAGAATTCCTTTGAAGAACGTCTTATTTTGAGAACCAGAGAGTGCCGCGACTTCTGCCGGAGAAAGCAGGCTTCAACGAGAAGTTGAATCAGTAAACACGCTGAAGTTCAACTGGATTTCACCGGACCCACGGCCCGTTGAGTCCAAAACTGCTTCTCAACTCTAATGCCACGTCCTGACCAAACAGCTTTTCAACGGCAAAAAGGC
>JBBPBX010019836.1:0-12600 GCA_038048925.1 Garcialebias charrua | reverse complement strand
AAAACAAAACAAAACAAAGCAAAAAAAATTGTAGAAACGTTTCGTCTTTCGTCCGAAAGACTTCCTCAGTCTGAGATGCTGTATTCAGCTCAGTCTTATAAATAGCACCCTCTCACAGTGGATCAACCAGTTTGCTGATGACAGCCGAAACCAGCTGCTCACATGATCAAGGAGGACCATCAGCCTAACGATGGATCGTTAGCACCCTAATGGTTGTTTGCTATTCACAGAGGGCTGAGTGATACTAGCAATAACAGCACTGTAATGCTGAATCCTCACCAAACGCATCTTGCGCAGCCGAAGCAGCCACTTTACATTGAAAGTCTATGTGGCCGCGCATCTTGGAGCAGCGGGGCGTGACGCGGCGCATCTACAGCAGTTCAAGCAGCGCAGCAGAGCACAGCAGCTCCTTTTCACGCACGCGCGCGCCCAAAGCAGCCAAGCAACCAAGCAGCAGAAGCTAAAATATTCATGCTTTTGGCTGCTCGGCGCGGAGCAGCAACCACTCTGCTATGAGATGACGCAACGACGACGGGACTTTTTGTGGACTTTTTAAACTTACCTCGTCGAGCCTCCTTGAAGAAACCCGCCATCCGGTAAGAAACGTGGCTTTTTTACAGTAGCTGCTGTCTGCTCGAGCGCATGATCACCCCAAACATAAAAAAACGTTTTAATCTTAACAAAGACTTTTTGAGCTGCAGTTCGGCTCGTAAAAAACCCACTCAAATAGTAATGAGGCTCCCGTGAAGCTGATTTTATCTGCTCGGTGCACAGAAAAACAACACTTTCTGACCAGGAAGGGAGCCACACGCTGCTCCCAATGCGCGTCTGCAGTGGAAACAGACATCTGTTGACAAGCAGCAAACACGGTGCATTGGGAGCTTTTGGATGCGTTCAGTGAGGACCAGGCATAAGAGGGGGACAGTTGAACCCGGAGGCCTCCACCTCTGTTTAATGATGGACGGTTTCTTTTCACAAAGATGGCCTCCTTTACTCCTCTCTCAAACCATTGTTCCTCTCTATCAAGGATGTGAACATCTTCATCCCTGAAAGAGTGACCACTGGCCTGGAGATGAGTGTAGACCGCAGAGTCCTGACCTGATGATGTTGATCTTCTGTGCTGGTCCATCCTTTTGGCCAGTGGCTGTTTAGTTTCCCCAATATAAGACTGATCACAGCCCTCCTGACACTGAACAGCATACACAATATTACTCTGTTTGTGCCGGGGGACTGGATCTTTGGGATGAACCAGTCTTTGCCGTAATGTATTTTGGGGTTTAAAAGCCACTGGGATGTTGTGTTTAGAAAATAAACGTCTCAGTTTCTCTGAAACTCCAAGAACATATGGAATGACCACTGGTCTGGGTCTGGGTTCCTTCTTTTCACCTGATGGTTGGCTGGAGTCCTGTTTGGGTTTCTTCTCTGCTTTCAGGAAGGTCCAGTTAGGATATCCACATTTCTCTAGAGCAGCCAGACAGAAGGAGAAATCACACACAAAACAGGCTGAGGAATATTTTGGGGGGCCCCAGTAAATAGTCCTTTTATTTTATATAAATACATAAATAAATGTTTATGTAACCTTGCAACTGAAATAACTATACGTTGTTCATTAATACAAAACAAATAACTTAAACAGTGACATGTAGTCACCAGAAAATGTTGAGAAATTTTGCTCAAGTTTGCATAAACAATTTTTGCATAAATCTTAGAAACTAGCATTAATCATTGCGTTTGAAACACATTGTGAAAATGTCCAAAATAAATAAATAAATAAAAATTGAACATTTTTAACATTTCCACTCTTCTTTTGAACAAACCTGACCAGCAAATAATTAAATAAAACTGTGGAAAATGTTTTTGTTAAGCCAAGTTCTGATGTCCATTTTGGCATATTACCTTATCCAAGTGTCTTCTTCACCTTCTTCTTGTGATATTATTAGCGGTTGGAAAAGTAAGCAACATTTCTCCTGGATTCCCTTGTTTAAATCCATACATTTAAAGGATGTTTCTCACCAAGTTTGTGTAAATTCAGCTGTGGGGTTTAAATACATTTCAACTTTAATGCACTTTAACAAACAGCGTCAGGTCAGCACTATTTGTAGAGAAATAAAAAACATCACCACTAGACATTTTTTACTTTTGTTCAACACTACTCATCTAAATTATGTTTCTCACGAAGATTGAAAACAATAAGGCATGGGGTTTTAGATATTTCAACTCTAATGCACCTCAACACACAGCGTCTTACAGCGTCACAGTTATCGCTAAGCTAAGATGCTACAGATGTAGTGCTCCATTTCGCTCAAGCATCCTCTTAACCATGTATATATGTTAATGATCAGCCCTCCCAGTCAACAACTACCCACATTTAGCTCATGGGGGGGACATGTCCCCTTCACATGTAATGGTTGCGATGCCTATGAGTCAATACATTGCATTAGTTTCAACTTATTTACACAGTGTTGTAATCTGTCTTGGGTGGGGTGGCCGGATACCTGATTGGGCGAGAAGGGGTTCTCTGCAGACCAAAAGTGGGCATTTCTGGAGAACAGACATTTCTAGGGGGCAAACACTGATTGGCTAACTCCGTATTTGTCTGCAGAGATACCTACTTGGGTCCGACCATAGGTATCAACCCAATAAAGGTGGAATGCTCCTTTCAGGATGGGGGTGAGTCTTTACCTCAAATAGAAGAGTTAAATCCTCTTTGTGTCTTCTTCATGAACAGCACAATGGCAAAGATTGTTAGCACTGCTGCCTTTCAGTGAGAAGGTTCTGGCTTGAACATTAGGTTGGATGCTGATGCTTCAGATACACATGTTTCCTCCCACAAACCAAGAACATGCATGTTAGGTTTTTTGGTGGCTCTTAAATGACCCTAGGGTTAGGTAGACTGGTGTTTCACCCCTCTCACCCACTACTGAAGATAAGCACCAACACCCCCCTGACCTTACATGATGGATGGAATGTTTTTAATATTAAAATAAAAACACAACAAAACATACATTCATATAAGAATAGATGAAAACTAGAAAATACCTGAAGAAACTTTGATGAGGACTGTCAGGCTGCTGCCGGTTTAGAGAGTCAGAGTCAGAGTCAGAGAGAATTTATTGTCATTTGCACCGCATGTAGTACATGTGTTGAAAACGAGATTATGTACACAGGGTCCCAGTTACATCCAACAACAAATGCAAGAGAAAAACAATAATAACATCTAGGATTAACTAAGAGAGACATCAGCTAGTAATACACTAAGCCCTAATGTAGTAGAAAAACATCATTATAAACAGCAGCACGAACATGAGTCATTATGAGCAGATGGTCACAGATGAACGCAGCAACAAGAAACAGATCAGTATCAACATGATGTGACATTTTGCAGTGTTTATTCTTATTATTTATTTATTCATGAGTCTGACAGCCTCAGGGTAGAAGCTGTTCCTCAGTCTAGTGGTTCTACATTTGATGCTCCTCAACCTCCGTCCCGAGGGGAGTGGTGCAAAGAGTGAGTGTGCTGGGTGAGTGAGGTCTTTCATGATGCAGGTGGCTCTTTTTCTGCATCTGGAGGTGTAAATGTCTGTGATGGTGGGGAGACTGACTCCCACAGACTTCTGTGCAGCCTTCACCACTCTCTGTAGAGCTTTCCTCTCTGCAACTGTGCAGCCTCCATGCCACACGTTGATGCTGGAGCACAGGACGCTCTCCACTGCACACCTGTAGAACGAGGTGAGGACTGAGCTTCTCAGACCAGCTCGTCTCAGCCGTCTGAGGAAGTAGAGTCTTTGATGTCCTTTCTTGATCAGGCTGGTGGTGTTATTGCTCCAGCTGAGGTTATCATTCAAGTGTACACCCAGGTACTTGTAGCTGGAGACCACCTCCACCGCAGATCCACCTATATACAGTGGGGTGTGGGTGTGTTTGTTCCTTCTGAAGTCCACAATCATCTCCTTCGTCTTCTTCACATTCATGTGAAGGTTGTTCTCTTTGCACCAGCTCTCCAGATGTTCCACCTCCTGTCTGTAGCTGGATTCATCATTATCTGTGATGCATCCCACCACAGCTGTATCATCTGCAAACTTAACAATATGACAGCCTGGATGTGTGGCTGTACAATCATATGTGAGCAGAGTGAACAGAAGAGGGCTCAGCACACATCCTTGAGGAGAGCCAGTGCTGAGGGTGATGGTGGAGGAGGAGAAGTTGTGGATCTTCACGGACTGTGGTCTGTTTGTTAAGAAGTCTAGTACCCAGTTACAGATGGAGGGGCTTAGTCCAAGTGTGGATAGTTTGTCTATCAGAGTTTGGGGGATCATGGTGTTGAAAGCAGATGTGAAGTCCACAAAGAGCAGACGCACGTATGAGTCCTTCTGATCCAGGTGGGTGAGAGCAGTGTGGACCACAGAGGAGATGGCGTCCTCTGTTGATCGGTTCTCGCGGTATGCATATTGATGAGGGTCCTCGCTGATGTTGACGGTTGTCTTGATGTGGGACATGACCAGTTTCTCAAAACATTTAGCGACTATCGGGGTGAGAGCCACCGGTCTATAGTCATTCAGACCAGTCACTGTGGAGCTTTTTGGGACTGGGATGATGGTGGCAGTCTTCAGGCAGGTGGGAACTGACTCCAGTGAAAGTGAGGTGGTGAAGACGTCAGCCAGCACCTCACAGAGCTGGTCCGCACATTCCTTCAGAACTTTCCCTGGGATGTTGTCTGGACCCGTAGCTTTATGAGGGTTGATCCTTCTGAGACTACCTCTCACTTCTGCTGCGGTCACTTTGAGGTGCTCCTCGTCTGGTGATGAGGTGAGTCTGGTGCTAGCTGGTCTGTTTGGATCTTCAAAACGTGCATAAAACTTATTGAGGGCATCAGGCAGGGATGGGTCCCTGGGGTTTAAATTTCTGATTTGGTAGTAAGTACTGTGTGTCGGGGTTTGCTCTCAGATACCACTATACCAAATATTGGATGAATCGCTCTAAAAATGGCAGAGTTATGGTATTTTTTTCTCTTTTAGCTAAGGTGGCCATGTTGGATTTTTTTATTTGGATTCAGAACGTGATAGAGTACGTTCTCAGCTACAACCTCACCAAATTTCAGCTCTGTATGTGTCAAAATGGCTGAGTTAAAGCCATTTAAATGTAGCATTAGTGGCCATCTTGGATTTTTTGTTTTGATACAGCTTTTGATAGGAAACATTCTCAGCTATCACCACACCAAGTTTCAGCTTAATATCGATAAAATTGACTGATTTATAGTTTGTTTGTTTTTTTGGGCTTAGGCAGCCATTTTGGATTTTCAGTCAGAGTCTATTAGAGATTATTTTCATCTACCAATATGCCAAATTTCAGCTCAATATCTTTAAAAATGGCTGAGTTATTATATTTTTTCTCTTTTAGCTAAGGCTTGGATCTTGGATATTTGATTTGCATTAGGAATGTATTACAACTCGCTCTCAGCTAACCATACATAATTTCAGCTCAACATGTCAAAGAATGACTGAGTTATAGTCAGCTTAGTGTTTGTTGAGGTATCTGTGGCAAACATCTTGAATCAAAACGGCTCCAAACGTTAATCAGTTTTTGACATTTATCTGATGATTACTTTCTGTGAGTTTCAAACAAATCCAACAGTGAGTTGATGTTTTCTTCAGGGAAATCTACATTGTAAGTCATGTGACTTCACAGAAGCAGTTAGTGTGAGTGTTCTCCCATTTCTTTCCTATGGGGAAATAAAAATATGACAACTTTATTACCAAAATAACTCACCATGATAACTCTGATTGCCCAGAAAAAGAATAGCTCCCTTCTTGAGATCGAGCCAGTCGTTTTGATATAACTTTTGTGGGGGTACACGTTACGGTTCGAGCCGCATTAACGGTGATAGAGAAACACTTTTCAGGTGTAGTATAAGATGTGGCCAGTCCCCAACTAGTTCCTGGAGTTGGTGAAATATGGCGTCTATGTTAGCAAAATACGTTGCCATGGTAAGTCCGAATGTCAATAAAAGTAACAGCTCCCTTCTCTGTGTTGAGCCGGTCGTTTTGATATAACTTTTGTAGGGGTCCACGTTGTGGTTCAGGCCATAATAACAAAGATACAAATCAAGACACACTTACGAGGTGTAGAAAAATAGGTGCCTGCCATCCATTGCATGGAGGCAGTGCAGCAGTGCACTGCCTCCATGCAGTGCAATGGCAGTGCCCAATAAAAGACTAGTTCTAAATGTCTTCCTTTTGGTCCGGACAGGATGAATCAACCGGTAAATACAGAGTGTAAATTATTAGAACTTCTTCATCATTTGAAGGTTACCTGTCGACCTTTCTCCTCCTTTAGAAATCGAATCTCTTTGCTGAGGACTTGAGTTTTGCCGTGGCTTTCTTTCAGTGTGGACTGCCTCTCCGTGTTGTGTTCTGTGGTCTGCTCTGAAAAGATTCAAAGGAAAAGATTACTGCAACTTTCTCCTCCGTTGTAATAAACACAAATCTACCCTCAAATGTCCACTGGTTCAGTACTCTGCTGCTCCCAGAGGTAAAACAAACAATCTGGATTAGCACCGTCATGTGTTTAACAACGAATTAGCAAGAAAACAGCTGTTGATATTTGAGGTACCCGATGAAGACTTACCAAGAGCTTTCAGTATGTCACTGGGGATGTTGTTTCCTGCCAACTCCAGCTGAATGATGCTCTTGTTTTTCTGAAGCGCCTCTAGCAGGGCCCTCCCACCCAGCAGACCAACATTGTTCCACCTCAGATCTGAAAATTATTAAACTACATCATCATGCTGTTATAAAATCATGACTGAAATCAACAGGAAAAAATGATTTCTCACGAGGAAAAATGTTAAATGAGTGAAAAAAGTTGCTTCAAAGAACGCATGTTACCTGCCGTCTTTTCTGCCAGTTTAATATGGATATGAGATGATGACTGGAAAAAACTGTTAAATAATATTATGCCCAGAACTTGAGTAACTTCTCACTCCCTGTATGAGAAGTTTCAGTCTGGCTTCCATGCAGCTCACAGTACTGAGACTGCATTGCTGAGAGTTACAAATGATGTCCTCATGGCTGCTGACACTGGTTCTCCCTCCATCCTTGTCCTCCTTGACCTCACTGCAGCCTTCGACACTGTGGACCATAGTATCCTCCTCCACCGTCTTCATGTGGAGGTCGGTCTCTGTGACACTGTCCTGGACTGGTTCAATTCTTTCCTCTCCAATAGGCTGGAACCTTTAGTTTATTTTAGTTATACTTTTTATACTCTTTTTTTATACTAGTATGCAAAAAACTCAGGACAGTATTATGTTCATTAAATGTTTAATGTTTTAGCTTTAGAGTTGGTGTAAATTTTATGTTCATTGAATGTTTAATGTTTTAGTTTTAGAGTTGGTGTAAATTTTCATACTCTTATACCACTATGCAAAAACTCAGGACAGTGTTAGTTTTACTATTTTATGCTTATGTCTATTATTATATGTTCAGTGTTTCAATGTTTAGATGTTTACTGTTGCACCGAGGGACTGAGAGAAACGCAATTTCGGTCCTGTGTATGTCCTGTACAGTACATATTGCAGATCTGACAATAAAGTTGACTTTGACTTTGACTTTGAATGTGTTAGTCTTGGCAATGCCACTTCCCAGACAGTCTGTGTCTCCTGTGGTGTCCCTCAAGGGTCAGTTCTGGGGCCCCTGCTATTTTCCCTTTACATGCTGCCTTTAGGTCAAATTATTAATCAGTTCAACATTTCTTTTCACTGTTATGCCGACGATACACAGCTTTACATCAGGACTGGAGCATCATCATCATCACCATTGTCATCTCCATCTTCACTCACTGCCCTCTCTACCTGCCTGGAGGAAATAAGGGCATGGATGAATCAGAACTTTCTTCAATTAAACTGCTCCAAGACTGAGGCCATACTGATTGGCACCCCTCACCAGGTACAAACATCAACTATAACAACAATTTCCTTTTCTGGACAAGACATCCCCCTCTCCACCTCTGTTACAAATCTTGGAATAAAAATGGACTCTCATCTTACATTTGAAAATCACATTAAGCATCTGTTTAAAACCTGCTTCTTCCATCTTCGAAACATCTCCAGACTTCGCCCATCTCTGACTTTTTCTGATGCTGAGAAACTCGTCCATGCCTTTGTCTCCTCCAGGCTCGACTACTGCAACTCCCTGTTTATTGGAATCCCTGGCAAAAATCTTCAGAAGCTTCAATATATTCAAAACAGTGCAGCAAGGATTTTATTGAGAGCTCGTAAATTTGAACATATTACACCCATTCTCCATAACCTCCATTGGCTTCCTGTCACCTACAGAATTCAGTACAAAACTGCTCTCATTACACACCAATGCTTACAGAACTTCACCTGACTATCTAAAGGACATTCTTGTTCCATATTCATCCACCCGGTCTCTATGGTCACAGAACAGTAATCTACTTCACATTCAGAGAACCAAATTAAGGACCATGGGAGACTGGGCATTTTGTGTGGCTGCCCCCGTCTATGGAACTCCCTCCCTGACTACCTGAGAGCTCCACAGTCACTGGTTGACTTTAAACAAGGCTTAAATACCTTTTTTTAAGCGAGCCTACTCTGCCTCCACATGATTTTATCTTTGATCTTAGTTGATATTATCATTGATTTTACTTGATTTTATCACTTGTTTTTATTTGATCTTTGATTTTTGTTGCACTTTGTAGCATTTTGAGATTTTTGTTAATGAAAAGTGCGTTATAAATTAAATTCATTATTATTAGTAGTAGTAATTTGTTAGTGTATGTGTTTTGTGTATGACTCTCAGCTACCACACTGAATTTTAGCTCAGTATCTGTAAAACTGGAAGACGTATAGGCCTTTTGTATATTACATTTCAGAGAATATATAATGTGTTTTAAATAAATAAGTAAACTCCTTTTAAGTAACATTTTCCTTATTCAACTCCTCTTAAGCTAACAGCCGTCTTTTCAGATTTGCTCTCGTTAATAGTCGAAGTTTTGTCTCACCTAGCTCACGTAGAGTGCTGCTGCGTCTGAGTGCCACAGCAAGTTGAGAAGCTCCTTGATGATTGATCTGATTATTTCGCAGGTCTAGTTCCGTCAGCGTGTTGTTGGAAGACAAACCGTCACAAAAGAGAGAAAAAGCTTCTTCCCACACGCCCAAAGCATTCCACTCCAACACCAGCCTGCAAACATGGTTCATAATAGGTTTTATTCAATGTGTGTGTCACACTTTCAGCAGTGGGGATATTTTAGTTTTAAGAATCTTGAACATTTAGAGACCTAATATTGTCACAAGACTGAAGATAAAAGGTACGCACAAGAAAGCAATACATTCATTGACAAAAACAAGCTCAACATCCACAAAGAACTGTCTCATTTGAACATACAGGTAGTCCCCGACTTACGAGCGAGTTCCGTTCCTCCGAGGCGCTCGTAAAGCGAAAATTCGTAACTTGGAACGGCCGCCACGTGTCTCGTAAGTCCGGAATTTCGCTCGTAAGTTGGAACGGTTTTGCTAGCGCGACTACAAACACTCGTTTTTCATCGAAAAACTGCTTACGAGTGCATAAAAATGATCGGAAACGTGTGTCCACATGTTTAGCTAACGAACTGTGGTGAAAAAACACAGAAAAACTCGGTATTTTTTGCGTTTTTTCCAAAAATTCGCCAGCTCGTAAGTCCGGAACCTCGTAGGTCAGAGCGCTCGTAAGTCGGGGACTACCTGTAGTTTGGTCCACATGCAGACTGGGGATGTAAACAATTTGATTTGTAAGGAGTTGAACGTCTAGACCAGATGACATGTGTTATCAGGTAATTGCTGGAGTCAAACAAGGGAGTGAAGGTCAGCAGACACAGATAATACATTGAAGACTTGACAGCACTTGAAGTTTCCTTGGGTCAGTTTATGAATTTACATGGGGCTGCACAGATGTCACAGTGACCCAGTGCTATAACCAACGTGTGCACGAGGACAGCCACACAACATGAGCATTTCAGTTGCCCAACACAGAGCTCACCAAGTAGTCCTCCAAGCAGCACAAAACCCCTTGGCATCTGGCCCCACCATCCAGGCACAGGTTCTGAACCTAACAGACTCTGTCGTCCCACACAGTGGTTCAACGTTAGCTTCACTACGCTTCATTATTTCATTCAGAGGTTGAACTGACACTATTCATTACAGAGCCGTACCTGTAAGGCAGCAGCTGTCATTTTATGTTTGGTGACGAATCTCAGCACTGCATTAACCCCAAATGACCACAGTATGGAAGTGGTTAACTGTATTTATTCTAATTTGTCTCCTGGATAAGATTACACACAAAACGTACTACAAATGTAGTGAAATATGGCCTCAACATCTAGTTGTTTCTTGTGCGTGTCCTCTCTTGGACTCTGAAACCTTGAAGCAACACCAGGTCTCACCCAGAAAAAAAAGTTTTGGACCATAAAAACACACACAACTTGTTTTAAAAACGTAAACTAAACACCAAACAGTTTCTTGCTGCACATTTTGAAATAAACAAGCAGCTTCATCTTAGTGATGGGCCATCTGAAGCTGAAGCGCCGACTCAAGTATTCAAAAAACAACACAGTGTTTCTGAAGCTCTGCATCGGAGCTTGGTTCGTTTAGCAAACGTCACGTGATCGATGAAATCCAAAGCTTCGAACGTGTCCAAGTTACGTCACTGCTTCAATACTTGATTCCAATGTTTAAGAAGTAAATCATCTGCCAGATTTGTTGTGTGTTCTGATGGCGAAACATAAAAAACTATATATATACATTTTTTTTCATTTACCCTTTATTTATCCAGGTAGTCTCATTGAGCCACGAGAACTCATTTTCAAGAGAGACCTGTTTAGGGAGTAGATGGTGGGGGTTAAGGGCCTTGCTCAGGGGCCCAGAGTGAGGCGAATGAGGGTGGAGGCAGGTGTGGGTGTTTCACCTTTTTCCACCCACATTTAAAATAAAATAAAATTCCCCTTACACCCCCGTTTTCCGTTTGACATTTGAGGGCAGGGAGTGGGGGTAGGCCACCTGGTTGGGCTCTGGGCTGTGGGTGGGCTTTGGGCCTTGGGGGGCGGTTGGGGGGTGGTGCCGGTGCTCCAGTTCTCCTTACCATACCATACCATACCATTTTATTTATAAAGCACTTTAAACAGGAACAAGTCCACACCAAAGTGCTGGACAAACAAACACGCAACAGGCAACACAGACAATGAAGTACAACACGAAAAACATAAAAACATTGCAGATCATAAATCAAACGATCCAATACAAATCAGCTGGCATTGAAAGCAATGGAGTAGTAGTGAGTTTTTAACCGGGATTTGAAAACCGAGAGGGAGGGGGCCTGTTTGATGAGCAGCGGTAACTCGTTCCAGAGTCTTGGGCCTGCTACAGAGAACGCCCTGTCACCCCTGCGCTTAAGGCGAGTTTCTGGAACTATTAAGAGTACCTGATCCTCTGACCTCAAAGCACGTGGAGGGACATATGGGTGTATCAGATCCGAGAGATAGGCGGGGGCGAGACTGTTCAGCGATTTGTAGACATACATGAGAATTTTGAATTGGATTCGAAGATGAACCGGTAGCCAGTGAAGGGAGGCCAAGACTGGTGTAATGTGCTCTCTTTTGCGTGTGCTGGTTAAAAATCGGGCAGCTGCGTTCTGAACCAGTTGTAATCGTGCAATGGTGGCTTGACTGACGCCAAACAGAAGTGAATTGCAGTAATCAAGCCTAGATGTAATGAATGCGTGAATCACTGTCTCCAGGTGCTTTTTGGATAATATGGGCTTCAGCTTAGACAGACGCCTCAGCTGGAAAAAACAGGATTTGACGATCATGTTTACATGACTGTTGAGTTTCATGGAAGGATCCATTATCACTCCCAGATTTTTGACTTTTTGTTTTTCGGACAGGGGTAGAGCAGACAGGTCAATGCAGTGGTTTGAGGTTGTGTCATTGGGAAGGAACAATATGGCTTCAGACTTCTTATCATTGAAGCTTAAGAAATTTAAAGCCATCCAGTCCAGTCCTTGGGTTGTTCAGATTTTTCGATCAAGGTTCCTGGTTGCAATGGCCGGCCCTGTGGCTGGGATGGCTGCCGGGTCAGCTGTGGTAGTGTGCGTGTGGTCGTTTGTGATGTAGGGCGGTGGTCGCCGGTCGGTGGCGTGACTTTGCTTTGACGGAGCGCTGACTGGTTGGCCTGTGTGACATTTGCGGTGGGGGGTGCTGTGTGTGCGGGAGGAGGTGTGCCGGGGCTTCTCCAGGCCTGTGGTGTGGGGCTTGGTGTGGTTGGCCGGCCTTCCTTGGCTGCAGCTCCCTGTTGCTCTGGCCCCTGACGTTGCTCTGGCCCCTGACCTGGGGTCGGCTTGCGGTCACTGTCGGGTGGGTGGGGCGCATGGTCAGCCCGACGAAGGCTCTGTTTGGCTGTCTGTGTGTGCCTGTTTATGTCTCAGGTTGGGTTTTTGGTGTTCCCCTCTCTTGGATCAATTTGGACCCCTCATTTAATGTGGGGTCTACTTCCCCCTGTCGCATCCCCCTGTGGTGGCCCCCCCTGCTGCCAGTGCATTTGTGGCTCTCGGCATCTGG
>JBBPBX010019835.1:35000-39404 GCA_038048925.1 Garcialebias charrua | reverse complement strand
TAGGTGTGGTTCAAGTTCAAGTATCTTTATTGTCATTTACATTACATGTGGTACATGAGGTGTAATGAAACTGTACTCAGGGTCCCAGTTACATCCAACAACAGCAAAAATATAAAGTGTAAAAAGAGAGAGTAAATAAAACTATAAAGTGTAAAAAGAGAAAGAAAGAAAGAAGCCCCTTTCATAAGTCAAATCCGCACAATTCCCGCACAGACCAGTCCGGCTTTAATCCTCCCAGGGTCATTCATAAGACCACAGTTGAAGGCGGGCAGGTCCCGCTCACATAAACGTTTTCACGAATGAAGCCGCAGCGCGGATCCAAAAGAGGCGTGGAGCAGAACACAGCTGAGCTGAACTGGACCGCGACGTATTTATTGTGGGACAGATGTCAGACGTTTACAAGTTGTTGTTTTGTGTCATTTTTAATATTTCCTCAGTAATAAATCTACTGTCTCCTTCCAGCGCGCGCACACACACACACACACAGCTGATCCGCTGCAGAGAGAGAGAGAGAGAGAGAGAGAGAGAGAGGGGGGAAAAAAAGAGCGAAACTAACTTTTACAAGTTGTCGTTTCCTGTCATTTTTAATATTTCCTCAGTAATAAATCTACTGTCTTCCTCCAGCGCGCGCGCATATACACAGCTGATCCGTTGCAGAGAGAGAGAGAGAGAGAGAGGAAAAAAAGAGCGAAACTAACTTTTACAAGTTGTCGTTTCCTGTCATTTTTAATATTTCCTCAGTAATAAATCTACTGTCTCCGTCCAGCGCGTGCGCGCGCGCACACACACACACACACACACACACACACACACACAGCTGATCCGCTGCAGAGAGAGAGAGAGAGAGAGAGGGAAAAAAAGAGCGAAACTAACTTTTACAAGTTGTCGTTTCGTGTCATTTTTAATATTTCGTCAGTAATAAATCTACTGTCTCCCTCCAGCGCGTGCACACACACAGCTGATCCGCTGCATAGAGAGAGAGAGAGGGAAAAAAAGAGTGAAACTAACTTTTACAAGTTGTCGTTTCGTGTCATTTTTAATATTTCCTCAGTAATAAATCTACTGTCTCCGTCCAGCGCGTGCGCGTGCGCACACACACACACACACACACACACACACACACACACACAGCTGATCCGCTGCAGAGAGAGAGAGAGAGAGGGAAAAAAGAGCGAAACTAACTTTTACAAGTTGTCGTTTCGTTTCATTTTTAATATTTCGTCAGTAATAAATCTACTGTCTCCCTCCAGCGCGTGCACACACACAGCTGATCCTTTGCAGAGAGAGAGAGAGAGGGAAAAAAAGAGCGAAACTAACTTTTACAAGTTGTCGTTTCGTGTCATTTTTAATATTTCCTCAGTAATAAATCTACTGTCTCCCTCCAGCGCGTGCACACACACACAGCTGATCCTTTGCAGAGAGAGAGAGAGGAAAAAAAGAGCGAAACTAACTTTTACAAGTTGTCGTTTCGTGTCATTTTTAATATTTTCTCAGTAATAAATCTACTGTCTTCCTCCAGCGCGTGCACACACACACAGCTGATCCTTTGCAGAGAGAGAGAGAGGAAAAAAAGAGCGAAACTAACTTTTACAAGTTGTCGTTTCGTGTCATTTTTAATATTTTCTCAGTAATAAATCTACTGTCTCCCTCCAGCGTAGGGCTGGACGATATGGCCAAAATTTTTATCACGATATACTGTAGTTCTTAATTTCGGTCGATATCGATATAATTCGATATCGATATAAACAATATAAAAGCCTAAAAAAAACTATAAACTATACAAATAAATTAATGTTCTCCTTGTATTTGTATTTAGCCTCCAAAAAGATGGAAATCACCATCAAATAAACATAAACTTCTCAACCCAATAATTCTCAGTCGGGTCATCTGGACACTTTCTTTTTTATAGAAACGTTTCACCCTCCATCCTCCATCCAATTTCTATAAAAAGAAACTGTCCAGATGACCCGACTGAAAATTATTGGATTTGGTACGTGGATTATTGAGCATGAACTTTCTTGCCATAAAATTCTCAACTGTGTCAATATTAATAGTTTTAACTTTAAACATCTTTAAAATTTACAGCATTGAAATTCATAGTTAATTAAATAAAACTTTTGGGTGTTGTTATTTATAAGAAGCTGACATAGAAATCTCATGGAAATTACTTAAGAATAAAAATAACAAAATCAATTGCATTACTGTATAAAGTAAAATAGTTTTTGAATGACAAAGTTTTGAATATATTGAATAATGTAATGATTGTTCCATATTTAATCTGTTGTATTGAAGTTTGGGGAAAAGCATGTAAAACTATTACAAACCCTGTTTTTTTTGTTTTGTTTTTAAAGAGCTACAAGAATTATTAGTAGGAAGTGCTATGGTCACCCAACAAATATTTCATCAGTTTAAATTATTAAAATTTTATGATTTGGTTGAACATAGTATTTTACAAGTCATGTATAAAACTGAAAAAAAAATTACCCCCCAAATATTCAATTAAAATTTGTTTAAAGTTATTAAACCCTGAAGGGAATGTAAATGTTTGTAAAACCTCCATTTAGGACTAGTTTGAAGGAGCTGAGTTGTAAATCAGGAAACAGGATTGTGTTGACTTGATATCACCATAAACATTTCTAAAACTATTTATATGTTTTAAAATATGATTAAATCAAAGTTGTTGGGAAGGTGTGGTGCAGGTGAAGTGAAGGTTGTTTGTTTGTAGTTATTTTGTATTTTTTAAACAAGGGGCAGATATTAAAACACTATTTTCGTCTTTCTGCACATTTTCATTCAGTGTTTTTTTTTCTTCTGATGAATTTGTTTTATTTTGAATTTAAAAAACATGCAGCGCTGCTGGGGCTGTTTGTTTACGTCGTAGTTTCAGGGAAACGTTGGCTCAAACTTTATTGTTCTTCATCTTCTGACTCTCATATTATATCGAGTGGAAACTCTTCAGATTAAACAAGTTAGATGTTCCCACCGCTAGTTAGAACGACTCCGTCACGTTTTGCAAAATAAAGAAACCGAGTAAGACTCGCTGCAGATGAGACCTGCAGTTTAACAAAACCGAACTACGTCCACACCGACGAATTAGTCTTTCCTCTCATCAGTGATGTCGTCTGCTTTCTCTTCGCTTGTGAAACTTTGTTCAGTCACATTCTGACGGTCATGAGCACTCGTTTGACTCGTTTTGAAGCGAAAACTTAACGCGCTTTGGAGACTAGCTTAGCTTTTAGCCTGCTACCGCTAACGCCTGCTGCTGGAGTGAGCGCTGCGTAACAACGACGTCACCACGCACGTTTTGTGTCACAGCTTTTTCTGTCCGGGCGGGTTGTTGAAGCAGCCGCTCCAACCCGAACAGAAACAGAAAAACGTTGTAAAATCCTATCGAAATATCGAAAATATGCTTAAACTTCATATCATCGTTATTGAATAAAAGTATATCGCGATATTTATCGTTATTGAATTATCGTCCAGCACTACTCCAGCGCGTGCACACACACACAGCTGATCCTTTGCAGAGAGAGAGAGAGGAAAAAAAGAGCGAAACTAACTTTTACAAGTTGTCGTTTCGTGTCATTTTTAATATTTTCTCAGTAATAAATCTACTGTCTTCCTCCAGCGCGTGCACACACACACAGCTGATCCTTTGCAGAGAGAGAGAGAGAGAGAGAGAGGAAAAAGAGCGAAACTAACTTTTACAAGTTGTCGTTTCGTGTCATTTTTAATATTTCCTCAGTAATAAATCTACTGTCTTCCTCCAGCGCGTGCACAGACACAGCTCCTCCGTTGCTCAGAGAGAGAGAGAGAGAGAGAGAGGAAAAAAAGAGCGAAACTAACTTTTACAAGTTGTCGTTTCGTGTCATTTTTAATATTTCCTCAGTAATAAATCTACTGTCTCCCTCCAGCGCGCGCACACACACACAGCTGATCCTTTGCAGAGAGAGAGAGAGAGAGAGAGAGGAAAAAGAGCGAAACTAACTTTTACAAGTTGTCGTTTCGTGTCATTTTTAATATTTCCTCAGTAATAAATCTACTGTCTTCCTCCAGCGCGTGCACAGACACAGCTCCTCCGTTGCTCAGAGAGAGAGAGAGAGAGAGAAAAAAAGAGCGAAACTAACTTTTACAAGTTGTCGTTTCGTGTCATTTTTAATATTTCCTCAGTAATAAATCTACTGTCTCCCTCCAGCGCGCGCACACACACACAGCTGATCCTTTGCAGAGAGAGAGAGAGAGAGAGGAAAAAGAGCGAAACTAACTTTTACAAGTTGTCGTTTCGTGTCATTTTTAATATTTCCTCAGTAATAAATCTACTGTCTTCCTCCAGCGCGTGCACAGACACAGCTCCTCCGTTGCTCAGAGAGAGAGAGAGAGAGAGAGAGAGAGGAAAAAGAGCGAAAC
>JBBPBX010019835.1:0-30000 GCA_038048925.1 Garcialebias charrua | reverse complement strand
GAGAGAGGGGAAAAAAAGAGCGAAACTAACTTTTACAAGTTGTCATTTCGTGTCATTTTTAATATTTCCTCAGTAATAAATCTACTGTCTTCCTCCAGCGCGCGCACACACACACACAGCTGATACGCTGCGGAGAGAGAGAGAGAGCGAGAGAGAGGGAAAAAAAAGAGCAAAACTAACTTTTACAAGTTGTCATTTCGTGTCATTTTTAATATTTCCTCAGTAATAAATCTACTGTCTTCCTCCAGCGCGCGCACACACACACACAGCTGATACGCTGCGGAGAGAGAGAGAGAGAGCGAGAGAGAGGGAAAAAAAAGAGCAAAACTAACTTTTACAAGTTGTCATTTCGTGTCATTTTTAATATTTCCTCAGTAATAAATCTACTGTCTTCCTCCAGCGCGCGCACACACACACACAGCTGATCCTTTGCAGAGAGAGAGAGAGAGAGGAAAAAAAAGAACAAAACTAACTTTTACAAGTTGTCGTTTCGTGTCATTTTTAATATTTCCTCAGTAATAAATCTACTGTCTTCCTCCAGCGCGTGCACACACACACAGCTGATCCTTGCAGAGAGAGAGAGAGAGAGAGAGAGAGAGAGAGAGAGAGAGAGGAAAAAAAGAGAAACTAACTTTTACAAGTTGTCGTTTCGTGTCATTTTTAATATTTCCTCAGTAATAAATCTACTGTCTCCCTCCAGCGCGTGCACACACACACAGCTGATCCTTTGCAGAGAGAGAGAGAGAGAGGAAAAAAAGAGCGAAACTAACTTTTACAAGTTGTCGTTTCGTGTCATTTTTAATATTTCCTCAGTAATAAATCTACTGTCTTCCTCCAGCGCGTGCACAGACACAGCTCCTCCGTTGCTCAGAGAGAGAGAGAGAGAGAGAGAGAGAGAGAGAGGAAAAAAAGAGCGAAACTAACTTTTACAAGTTGTCATTTCGTGTCATTTTTAATATTTCCTCAGTAATAAATCTACTGTCTTCCTCCAGCGCGCGCACACACACACACAGCTGATACGCTGCGGAGAGAGAGAGAGAGCGAGAGAGAGGGAAAAAAAAGAGCAAAACTAACTTTTACAAGTTGTCATTTCGTGTCATTTTTAATATTTCCTCAGTAATAAATCTACTGTCTTCCTCCAGCGCGCGCACACACACACACAGCTGATACGCTGCGGAGAGAGAGAGAGAGCGAGAGAGAGGGAAAAAAAGAGCAAAACTAACTTTTACAAGTTGTCATTTCGTGTCATTTTTAATATTTCCTCAGTAATAAATCTACTGTCTTCCTCCAGCGCGCGCACACACACACAGCTGATCCTTTGCAGAGAGAGAGAGAGAGGGAAAAAAAAGCGAAACTAACTTTTACAAGTTGTCGTTTCGTGTCATTTTTAATATTTCCTCAGTAATAAATCTACTGTCTCCCTCCAGCGCGTGCACACACACACAGCTGATCCTTTGCAGAGAGAGAGAGAGAGAGGAAAAAAAGAGCGAAACTAACTTTTACAAGTTGTCGTTTCGTGTCATTTTTAATATTTCCTCAGTAATAAATCTACTGTCTCCCTCCAGCGCGTGCACACACACACAGCTGATCCTTTGCAGAGAGAGAGAGAGAGAGGAAAAAAAGAGCGAAACTAACTTTTACAAGTTGTCGTTTCGTGTCATTTTTAATATTTCCTCAGTAATAAATCTACTGTCTTCCTCCAGCGCGTGCACAGACACAGCTCCTCCGTTGCTCAGAGAGAGAGAGAGAGAGAGAGAGAGAGAGAGAGGAAAAAAAGAGCGAAACTAACTTTTACAAGTTGTCATTTCGTGTCATTTTTAATATTTCCTCAGTAATAAATCTACTGTCTTCCTCCAGCGCGCGCACACACACACACAGCTGATACGCTGCGGAGAGAGAGAGAGAGCGAGAGAGAGGGAAAAAAAAGAGCAAAACTAACTTTTACAAGTTGTCATTTCGTGTCATTTTTAATATTTCCTCAGTAATAAATCTACTGTCTTCCTCCAGCGCGCGCACACACACACACAGCTGATACGCTGCGGAGAGAGAGAGAGAGCGAGAGAGAGGGAAAAAAAAGAGCAAAACTAACTTTTACAAGTTGTCATTTCGTGTCATTTTTAATATTTCCTCAGTAATAAATCTACTGTCTTCCTCCAGCGCGCGCACACACACACACAGCTGATCCTTTGCAGAGAGAGAGAGAGAGAGGAAAAAAAAGAACAAAACTAACTTTTACAAGTTGTCGTTTCGTGTCATTTTTAATATTTCCTCAGTAATAAATCTACTGTCTTCCTCCAGCGCGCGCACACACACACACAGCTGATCCTCTGCAGAGAGAGAGAATGAGAGAGAGAGAGAGAGAGAGAGAGAGAGAGAGGAAAAAAAAAGAACAAAACTAACTTTTACAAGTTGTCGTTTCGTGTCATTTTTAATATTTCCTCAGTAATAAATCTACTGTCTTCCTCCAGTGCGCACGCACACACAGCTCCTCTGCTGCTCAGAGAGAGAGAGAGAGAGAGAGAGAGAGAGAGAGAGAGAGAGACTAACTTTTACAAGTTGCTGTTTCGTGTCATTTTTAATATTTCCTCAGTAATAAATCTGCTTGTTGATTAATCCTGCGGTCGCACACTGATGTCTTCATCATATTCTGAGCGCGGATCCGCAGGTTGCATTCACAAGTGGGTCTGCCCGGCTCGAGTCCAGATCTGATACTACCTCTGCTCGCGGATCAGGGGCGCATCAGAGGCGAGTAAATTTTACTCGCCTATCCGCCTTAGTGTTTTTTCTGAATGCTCGTTGGAGGACTGAACACGCATCAGCGAAGCGAAGCCCCTTTCACTGAGCGTGAAAGGGGCTTCTAGGATCAAGATGTAAACTAAACACTTTGCACTAATAATGTAAAACAACACGGCATATTAAACAGCAGCCTGAACATGAGCCTGTAGTGAGCAGATGGGTATTAATGAATCCAGCAGCATGACGTCAGCTGGTTGGTCTTCTTCTTCTGTTCCACTGGAGGTTGAGTCCAGACATGTGGTTGTGTGTCATAACTTCAGGTTTTATGCTGCCTGCGTGGTTCTTGGACTTCAGTTCCTTCATGACCATAAGGTTGTGTACAGGTGAGTTACATTGTCATTTCCTTTGCATCGTCCTGTGCTCATCAAAACACCTCAGAGGTGTGTCTCACCTGCATGTCCCCTCAGAGACCTCAAACTGGACAACCTGCTGCTGGACACAGACGGTTATGTGAAGATCGCAGACTTCGGGCTGTGTAAAGAAGGTAGAGGCTGATGCTGATCTGAGTGTGTCCTGCACGTGTGCAGTGAAACATACAGCGCTTGTTCTGTCCCTGCAGGAATGGGCTATGGGGACCGGACCAGCACGTTCTGTGGGACTCCTGAGTTTCTGGCCCCCGAGGTGCTCACCGATACGTCGTACACCCGAGCTGTAGACTGGTGGGGACTTGGAGTCCTTATCTACGAAATGCTGGTGGGAGAGGTGAGAACCAAGAGACGTAAAGAAAGTCCTGCCTCTGTCAGCGCTGGGCTTTTCCTGACGGAGCCAAATCAACCGGGTCTGGTCGGGAGCGGCTCCTTTAACAGTGTGAATGTTCATGAAGCAGCCACTCTGTTCTCATCCAGTTTTCTTCTGCACGTTTTTCAGCATCTTTCTCGTTCCACAGTTTGGTGCTATTTCAACAAATCATAGATCAAAACGTTCAGCTCGTTCAGGAGAAGGGTGCAGTGGCTTTTAGTATTGGTGCAACTTTAGCTTTTTGAAATATTTAGCTTTTTCTGCCATTTTTTTCCTCATAGAAAATGAATTGAGCTCATTTTCCATCCTTCACATCTTTAGATCTGTTTACAACCTTTTACTGATCTTTTCACATTTTGTTCTGCTTCAGCTTCTTTCAGCTTCCTTGTAAAAATTTAAACATTTTTCAGCTACTTTCAGCTGTTCTTTCAGCTGTTTTGTGCTCCTTTCAGATTCTTTCTGCTAACTAAAACATTTTTGTGCTTCTTCGAACTACTTTCTGCTAATTACAGCTTGTTATACTTCTTTCAGCTTATTTCTGCAAGTATCAGCTTTTTCTGCAATTTCAGCTATTATTTAGCTGTTTTTATGTTAATTTGAGCTTTTTCAGCTATTTCCACATTTTTTGCACTCAGTTAAACATTTTTCAACCTAAGAAGAAAGTTCATACTCAAGAAAGTATTTTTCAACCTAATTCTACAAAAATTTGCTCTCTCCACTTCCTTTTAGTAATTTAAAGTTCTTTCTATTTTTTAGCTACTTTTCAGCACAGCAGTTTTTTTCTTCTAATTTCAGCTTTTTTCAGATTATTTCCACTTGTTTGTGCTCATTTCTGCTCATTTGAGCCTAATTGGGTCAACGTGTTTTGTCTGCTTACTTCTTCTAGTTTAAGCTTGTTCTACATTTCAGCTACCTTTATATCATTTTTAGCTAATTTCAGCTGTTTTCAGATAAATTCAAGTTTGTCTGTAATTTCTGCTACTTTCAGCTTTTAACTTCTTCCTGCTAATTTTATCTTGTTATCCTTGTTTCGCCATATTTCTGCTCATTTCAGCTTTTTCTGATATATATCAGAGTCGGAGTACTTTTATTAACATTGCACAAGTTTGCACCAGTACAGCGTGAATATGTACGCACAGTCATCCTGAAGGGGACTACGTGTGTGAAGCTGCTGCCATCAGGACACCATATGAGACATCAAAAGATATATCACATTTTGTTCTTCAGCGCGGCCTCTCCCATCCATATCGGGATGAAGGTTACAGGTGTGAAATCAGTCCTGCTGGGCAACTCTGATCCAATATATCAGCTACTATTTAGCTGTTTTATGCTAATTTTAGCCTTTACAGCTAATTCCACATTTTTTAAATCTAATTTCAGCTCTTTCAGCATCCTTCTGGTAGTTTAAGCTTCTTTCTGCCTTTTCAGCTACTTTTCAGCCTTTTTATTTATTTATTTATTTTTGCCAATTTCAGCATTTTTAGCTACCGTACTGTAATTAATTTTTATGCTAATTTCTGCTTATTTAAACCCAATTCAGCAAATATGTGTTCTTTCTGCTTTTTTTTTCTGTTAAGGTTTGTTATTCCATTTCAGCTACATTTCAGCATATTATTTTAGCTAATTTCAGCTGTTTTTCAGAAAGTTCTTCAGCAGTTAGTATTCACACTGCGTTTTTGCAGGAAATGCTATGTCTCAGGTTTATAATAAAATGTTCTGGAGTGAACAAAGACAGCAGATTTCACCAGGTCTTTATTTATCAGCCACATCAGACAGATGTGTGTGTGAAAAGAGGACCCAGCAGCTGGCAGAACCTCCTCTTACATCATGTTTGAGGGGTTCTGGTCCACTCTCCAACATTATGTTGGATCATTTCTGCTCTGCTCTCCTAAAATCCTGCCACACCTTATCAGTCTGGACCTGGACTGGACCATTGGAGAACTTGGTATTTATTTATTTATTGAGCCGTTCTGTTGTAGCTCGGCTGTTTGGGGTCATGTTCTGTTGCTGCATGACCCAGTTTGGTCCAAGCTTCTGCTGCCGGGCGGGTCTGTTTCGTATTTGAGTCTAAAATCTTTAAGTCTACTGTACAGAGGACTTCAGGTTGACTCTGGCTGCCGAACGCCCAGGTTTTCACCAAACGTGACGCTGTGAATTATGGGTAAACATCTCTACTCTGGTCTCATGTGTCCAGAACACACTGGTCCAGATGTTTTGTTGTTCAGTAAGATCCAGCTGTGTTCTTGTCAGACAGAAGAGCAACTCTTCCTCTGTCCTGTAATGAGCTGGAACGTTATGTCTAAACTGGTTTTGAAGTTTCTTTAAAGGTGGTGTGACATGATGTTGGAACTATGCATAAAGTGGCACAACATATACTGTATATGTTGTATCATTCATCTATGTTCGTTTTTACAAGCAAAATGATAAATCTATGAAAATTTGTTTCAAAGGTGATTTTAAAATTGGTGCCGTGTTTCGTCACGGGACATCTGGGTACTTACACATGCGACGTCATGACGTAGGGACAAGAACTTCAGTCTAGAAGCTGCTATTAGACTGCAGTGTCATTGTGTTCAAGATCGCCTTTTTTTTTTTTTGTATAACTTGAAAAATGCCGGTACGTTGTGTTGCATTTGGGTGTTCTAATGTCGCCAGTGAACAAGTGAGCCTTTTCACTTTCCCAAAAGATGAAAAACTTTGTCAAGAATGGAATAAACAAAGCTGTCCCCCTCGGAGCCCCCCTCGCTTCTGAACGGTAAGGCTCAAATAAATACAACTGCAGACCTTTATTAGAACCAGCTGTTTGTTGTTGTTCATCACTCGAACTAACTTCTGCTTCCCAAACTGAAGACAAATCGCTCAAATCTTCACTTAAATTGCTTAATTCCTCGGTTTACTGTATATATTCACTGGTATTTGTTATTTACAAGGTGCGTTCTAGCCATTGTGTCATAAAATGCGTCGGCGTTTGACCCCTCCTTTCTCCACCCAAAAACTGTGACGCACTGCAGAGAACTATTTTATTAAAAAATACTTTTATATATTAATTATTCGACGCATCTGTGTACAAAAAAAATCAAAGCTGAGTATATGTTGTGCCACTTTATGCATAGTTCCAACATCATGTCACACCACCTTTAAAGATTGCACATTTGCTGAGTCCACTCCTGGGAAGCTTGGCAGCTGTTTTAAACGTTTCCCACTTGTAGTTTTTTTTGTGTGTGTGTGTGTGTGTGTTTTTCCACTTGAGGTTAGATGTACCGGTAAGTAAAGTCAGAACCTGCTGAAGTCCAGATCGTTTTTAAACACTTCTTCATATTAAACCCCAGAACTGAATGAATGAGCTTTTTCTTTTCTCTATGACTGTAGTCATGCACTTCCTGGTCCAGAGGAACCAGCTCAACATCGACTTGTTATTTTAGAAGCTCAAAGTCTGATTTGACTAGAAGTGTGTCTTTAGATGTTTCCTGTCTTGAAATAGAAAGTGCCATGTGTGTTGTCATCATCGTATGTTTCTATACAACGACACACTGAGTTCTCTGCATTTAACCCATCACACGTGAGATGCACCCAGGTGCAGCAGTGGGCAGCTAGGCGCCTGGGGAGTAGTTGGGGTGTCTTGCTCAAGAATACCACAACATGTGGGCATGACGGGGAGTTGAACCTGCAGCTTTCTGGTCCCAGGTCAGCTGCCCTACCTCTACACCACAGCAGCCTAGAGGCCAAATGTGTCGTTATTCAGAAAACATGAAGCTACAGCCAATAATCATCCATCCATTCTCTTTACCCGCCTCTTCCTTTTCAAGTTGTGGGGGTCTCTGGAGTCCATGTCCAGTAGTCTCTGTGCGAGGGGCAGGGGACACCCTGGACAGGCCTCCAGTCCATCACAGGGACACATAGACACAAACGAGATGTGCTCATTTTCATCTAAAAAATGTTTTACAAAAGGTTAAATCACCAACGTTGGTACCAAGTTCAAATGGATGGACCCAACAGACACTGGAACTCTGAAACAGTAAGGTTTGGTAAATGAACAAGTGTTTACCGTGGGGTAAGATAATGCTCCCCAAGTGTCCCACAGCATCTAATGACCGGGCGTGTACTTCCACTAGGACTACATACTTAAACCTGCTTGTGTTTGTGTGGGCTGTCTAGTCTCCTTTCCCCGGCGACGATGAAGAGGAGGTGTTCGACAGCATTGTGAATGATGAAGTGCGCTACCCACGCTTCCTCTCCACTGAGGCCATCGGCATTATGAGACGAGTAAGAACCCTTCCACATGTTTTGTCCCAGTCC
The DNA here is from genome assembly GCA_038048925.1 of Garcialebias charrua. Lineage (NCBI taxonomy): Eukaryota > Metazoa > Chordata > Actinopteri > Cyprinodontiformes > Rivulidae > Garcialebias > Garcialebias charrua. Next base: position 22,170 of record JBBPBX010019835.1, on the reverse strand, counting down.
TGCTGTGTTTGCCTCGTTCAAATTACAGGTAGTCCTCGACTTATGACGTTTCGGACTTACGAATATGCATCTCATAAAAAAAAAAAAAAAAAATTAATAAATGAATACATGTACAGTACTGTACAGTCACCAAGCACTTAGCCTATCCTAACACAGTTTTTAAAGATGGAGTGAGTTGAATTGTCTCCCTTTCACATAAAGTGAAAGTGAAAGTAGCTCCCTTTATGTGAATGGAGCCTGCTGGGGAGGAGGGAGACAATTCAACTCACTCCTTAACTGTGTTAGGATAGGCTAAGTGCTTGGTGACTGTACAGTACTGTACATTTATCTATTTATAAATAAAATAAAAAATATATATTTAATAAATAGATAAATGTACAGTACTGTACAGTCACCAAGCACTTAGCCTATCCTAACACAGTTTTTAAAGATGAAGGAGTGAGTTGAATTGTCTCCCTCCTCCCTAGCAGGCTCCATTCACATAAAGGGAGCTAGCTCCCTTTATGTGAAAGGGAGACAATTCAACTCACTCCTTCATCTTTAAAAACTGTGTTAGGATAGGCTAAGTGCTTGGTGACTGTACAGTACTGTACATGTATTCATTTATTTAAAAACAGATTTTTTTATTTTATTTATTTTTTATCCTACTTACGAATTTTCGACTTACGAACGGCTCGTAGGTACGGAACTCGCTCGTAAGTCGGGGACTACCTGGAAACTGAACAAATCCTCCTTTTTATTAACGTAAGTAAAAACACGCTCCCCTGACGAGCAGAAGAACTCTTGTCATTTCTTACTCTTGTGTGTGTTCAGCTGTTACGAAGAAACCCGGAGAGGAGGCTGGGGTCTGGTGAGAAGGATGCAGAGGAGGTGAAGAAGCAGGCGTTTTTCAGAGTAAGGATGCTCGTGAACCTACACTCCAACCCCTCGACCTTCAGTCACATTCACTACGAGGGTTGAAACGCTGCTCTGAGCCTTAGGGCCTGTTCACACCTGTTGTTCAAAATCCCCCTTTTCCACTACCGGCCCAGAGCGGCCCAGTCTGGTCCGGTCTGGTCCAGTTAGGATCGGCTCACATGCACGGTTTTGTTTCCATTCACTTACTGCAGCCCTTCTGTGGGCGGGGTGTAGAATCTCACTCGTCCTACCACGTGGTGGCGGTAGTGTTACCTCAAGCTATTTACTAGCCACCACTAGACGTTAGAAGAAGAACACCCTGCAGAACCTTGTCTCACCACCTGTTGGCGGTAATGTCCCTTGAGCTATTTAATGCTCTGATCTTACTTTATAGACTTTTCAGCTTGTTTTAAACCCCTGTGTTTTCCATTTTGTTTCTTTATAATAAAGATTATTCTCATATATGCACAAGGTTCCTGTTAACATTGCTTAACACATTGATCACACTGCCCTGTAATCAGTTAAACTATTTTTACAGTAAGGTAATATTAAATGTTTGTATTTCATTAAATTTAAACGGTAATATTTTGTCAGGGCTAATTCAAAGTCAAATGCAAATGGATAATTTGGTTTAAACTGTCCCATAAACATTAAAAGCATGTTTCTTTAAACGTAAAAACAAAGTATTAATAATTAAATGTTTGTTGATCAGGAAACTCGTTTGGGCATCCAAGAACAGCTTCATCGGGGTTGATGGCGACGTCTGTGCATCCTTGGAAAAGCTGCTGCACCCACAACCCGACATCAGGATGGATGGATGGATGGATGGGTTCATGTTGACATCTGTGCATCCTGGCAAAAGCTGCTGCACTACTCATGACACGACAACAGGAAGGATGGATGGATGGATGGATGGCTGTTCAAATCTAATAATCTTTTTCTTATGATTCTTTAAAGGTCAAATGCAAATGGAAAATATTGAATGGTAAATGGAGCTTATTTATATAGCGCTTTCCAGCCCCCTGTGAGGAGCCCCAAAGCGCTTTACAATACCAGCCATCCACCCATTCATTCAGACATTCATACACCGGTAGTGGTAGCCTGCCTTGCAAGGCGCCATCCAGACCTACCGGGAGCAACTCGGGGTTAAGTGTCTTGCCCAGGGACACACAACACATGGTGGGCGGATGCGGGATTCGAACCTCCAACCTTCCGATCAGGGGTCGACTGCCATTACCACTACACCACGGTCGCCCACAATAATATTGTGTAATATTCTTAACTTCCAGTATGTTTTTAAACAAACACTATACTGTACACACTTAACATTGTAAAATATGTTTAGGAAATTATTGTTCAATGACACCACTTAAGAAATAAAATGTTTATTATGAAAACTAAGAAGTGAAAAAAGCACAAAAATAAATACTGCATCCACCTAAATGATTTTTTTCCTGTTGTCTCATGTGCTTCCTCCAGAAGACACAAGTTGATAAATTCTGGTGTTGACTTCTTCGTCTTAACTGTAAAAAAAAAGAAAAACATGGTTACCGGTAATTCAGTCTAGAAACTGTTTTATATGTAGATATCTTTTATAAGATATATGTAAGATATATATACATATATCAAATATCTCAGAAACCACAAAGCAGATATTTTTCAAACCAACACAGTGTAATCACTACATGTTTATATACACACTGTAAGCTGTTGGAGTTATTTGAATTAAAATTCGATTTTTAATAGACATAAGTGTGTCGACCTAGCTTTTTTTTTCTACTAGTATTTAACACATATCTTATATCTCAGAAACCACAAAGCAGATATTTTTCAAACCAACAGAGTGTAATCACTACATGTTTATGTGCATACTGTAAGCTGTTGGAGTTATTTGAATTAAAATTCGATTTTTTAATAATTTATTTTCGAAGCACATGTGATAGGTTTGGAATTAGTCAAAACAAATCAATTTAAATCCAGCAGATTTGACCACAACGTGACATTATTAAGGACTTGTTAACCTGAGGAACCCTCGTGGTATAAAGCAGCTATGAAATATATTTTTTAAGCTTTTATTTAGCTACATTTAAAACAAAGAACGCCGATCGACCCCACCCGCGCGTGCATGTGATGTGCATGTGTCGACCTACTTTGTTAAATCCAGCTGATTTGACCACAACGTGAAATTATTAAGGAACTGTTAAGCTCAAGCACCCTCTTGATATAACGTCAGCTATGAACTATATTTTTTAAAGCGTTTATTTAGCTACATTATAGAAATAAAGACGGCTCACGTGCGCGCGCGGGCGCGCGCGTGCACGTGGCGAAACTACTTTTTTAAATCCTGCCGTTTTGACAACAACGTGGAATTATTAAGGAATAGTTCGGCTTAAGACACATGTGTGATGTAATTTTTAATACAAATAATTGTTTTTACCGTGTTAATCTTGTAAAGTCCTTCGGTGTTTTGCTCCCTCACGGCAGCCACTTCCTCAAACTCAGTCCAGCCTCCTCCTCACGGTTCGGGGCCAGCCGGCCTCGGACCTGCTCTGAGATGAGGCCGGAATCTTGGCGCGGCGCCGCGCAGGCTGAGTTATACTTTCGCTTTGGTCCGCAAGCTGGAGCGCGCGTGCCACGCGCGCACCGAGCCGTGCGGCTCCGTGCGTTTATAGTTTCGCCGGCGGCGCATGCCAAAGTGCTGTTCTTTGAGCCCAGTCCACTGCAAAAGTCAACGGTGCGGCGCGCGCACTAGGCTTGCGGAGTTTCAAAAATTCGGAGGTGCGCGACACGCGCCAAGACGACGCGCGGGGCCAACGCGCAGGGGGCGGGGACTGCGATATCGCGTCACTTCTGGCGCGCGCCCCTCGCGCGCGGCGCGACGCGTCAAGTATAAATCAAGCTTCAAGGCTCGGATATAGTCGCGCTTTGGTCCGCAAGCTGGAGCGCGCGTGCTGCGCGCGCACTGTGCCGTGCGGCTTCATGCGTTTATAGTGTAGCACGGCAGCGCATGGCAAAGTGCTGTTCTTTTACTGACCAGCAGGTGGCAGTACTCTCTAAAACCTGTGCATATGTTGCAAGAAAGGGTGTAGAAGAAGAAATCTACCGTAGAAGAAGAACTGTTTGAAATCACACAACAAAACAAATGGCTTTCTGCTCGCTCGGGGAATTTAATACTTTGTATCACATAAAAAACATTCCTCCATGCGTCGCGACGCCGTTTCCACGACCACAGCGGCGCAGACAGCTGCAGGCTCTGGCGTGAAGGCTGTCGGTGAGGTCCCTACCCGACCTGTCAATCAATTTGGTGCGCGCGCTAGGCTTGCGGAGCTTCAAAATCTGGGAGGTGCACGACCACGCGCGAAACCAACGCGCTGGCCAAAGCGCGGGGGCGGGGACTATGCGATTGCGTCACTTTTCGCGCGCGCACCCTCGCGCCCTATGCGACGCGTCAACTATATCCTAAGCTTAAGCCTCGGATATAGTTGACGCGTCGCATAGGGCGCGCGGCCAAAGTGACGCAAACGCGACGTCCCCGCCCCCGCGCTTTGGCCAGCGCGTTGGTTTCGCGCGTGGTCGTGCACCTCCCAAATTTTGAAGCTCCGCAAGCCTAGCGCGCGCGCCGAATTGATTGACAGGTCGGGTAGGGACCTCCCCGACAGCCTTCACGCCAGAATCTGCAACTGTCTGCGCCGCTGTGGTCGTGGAAACGGCGTCGCGACGCATGGAGGAATGTTTTTTATGTGATTCAAATGTTTTAAATTCCCCGAGCGAGCGGAAAGCCATTTGTTTTTGTTGTGTGATTTCAAACAGTTCTTCTTCTACGGTAGATTTCTTCTTCTACACCCTTTCTTGCAACATATGCACAGGTTTTAGAGGGTACTGCCACCTGCTGGTCAGTAAAAGAACAGCACTTTGCCATGCGCTGCCGTGCCACACTATAAACGCATGCACAGTGCGCGCGCTAGGCTTGCGGTGGAAATGCTCTCCAACGCGCGCTTGGCACGCAAATATGACGTCACATCCGAGCCGGGCCAACAAGTGGAAAAGGTTTTTTTTATCCAGTTAGAGGTAACTGGTGGATTTTTGCTTTACTCTAAAGTGTTTAGGTAATACCGTAATTGCTGGACTATAGGATGCACTTGACTGTAAGCCACGTATACTACACTTTAAATAAAACTCAGTTTTGTACATAAATAAGAAAAGTTAGTGTTTAAGCTGCAGGAGTCCATAATTTAAAATCAAAAGTTTCTGGTGGGATGTAGAGCTGTTGTAGTACAAGAATGAACCACCAGATGGCGTTTGTCTTCAACACACTCACAGACTCCTGACCCTCACAGGTCTTCATGATGCTTCACTCTCTGACTCATGGTTAAAAATTTACTACAATACATAACCATTGAACCTACAGAATGAACACAAACTCCTACAAGCAGAACAGACTACCAGTAATCACTGGACAGGACAGAATTAAACACCAAACAAAAATTATTTAAAAATTAACATACTAATCCCCACGTGAGGTCATGTGACCGGCAGTGCCCGGTAAAATACTACAGGACAGTAAATGTTCATTAAATTACTGCCATTGCTTTTTATTGTTAAGCCCGTTTTGGTAACACTTGCTGTTTTTAAAATGTGATTTAAAATAAATTGTACGTAGCACATGACTCGCAGAGGGGGAACACAAAAAGATTATTTAAACTTTTATTTAAATTTTGTAACAGTAACATACCAGTACACAAAATAGGCTAAGTACGTAAATGTTTTTGTTTTTTTCTGAGCAATGCCTTTAACACGGCTGATTAAAAAAAAAAATCTGATGGAATTTTCCTTTTTGGTGAAAGTGAAACTGTTCTCCTTGTAGTCTGAGTTGACCATGTCCCTGCATGGATGGATGGATGGATGGATGGATGGATGTTGTGACTTGTGACTCTATGAGTATGGTAGGTACCTACCTGGTTAATAGGGTGACTTGCGGTCACATGGCAACAGATTGGCGATTATGGGTATTTACTATTTAGTAGCAAAATTGGAACCATGAGCGGAGGTCTCTGTCATGAGTACCTGTGGCATTAACTCTGTGTCAGAAATGCCTGCCCTCTAGAAGTGTGTGTTGGGCAGCTAGATGAGCACCCAGGTGTGTCCAAGGATAATTTTATTCTGAGGCAGGAAACTTGGCAGCCTGTCAAAATTAAAATATAAAAATAAAATTTTATAATTATAAAAAAAGTGTATAAATTACATATACATAGGGGAGTGGTGGCGCAGTGGTTAGAGACGGAGGGCCTGTGATCCGAAGATCGCCGGTTCAAGCCCCGGTACCGACAACATCAAAAAATGTGGGTGGAAAAAGGTGAAACACCCACACCTGCCTCCACCCTCATTCACCCCACTCTGGGCCTTTGAGCAAGGCCTTTAACCCCCACCATCTGCTCCCTAAAAAACAGGTCTCTCTTGAAAATGAGTTCTCGTGGCTCAATGAGACTACCTGGATAAATAATGGGTAAATGAAAAAAAAAAAGCACAGACAATTGAGGGTCAGTTCACCTCACAAGACCCTCAGAGCATGTGGAGGGGCATTAAATGTAGAACAGATTATAAAGGCAGGATTGAATAATGCCCTAAAGACCCATCTCTGCCTGATGCCCTGAACAAGTTCTACGTACACTTTGAAGACCTGAACAGACCACCCAGCACCAGACTCAACTCACCACCAGATGAAGAGCATCTCAGTGTGACCTGAGCAGAAGTACAGAGTACTTTCAGGAGGATCAACCCTCACAAAGCAACCGGACCAGACAACATCCCCAGGAAAGTGTTAAAAGAATGTGCCGATCTGCTCTGCAATGTGCTGGCTGACATCTTTAACACCTCACTAACCCTGGAGACAGTTTCCACCTGCCTGAAGACCGCCACCATCATCCCAGTCCCAAAGAGCTCTATAGTGTCTGGTCTGAATGACTATCGGCCAGTGACCCTCACCACGATAGTCGCTAAATGCTTCGAAAAACTGGTCATGACCCACATCAAAACATCCATCAACATCAACGAGGACCCTCATCAGTATTCAGAACCGATCAACAGAGGACGCCATCTCCTCTGTGGTCCACACTGCTCTCACCCACCTGGATCAGAAGGACTCATACGTCCGTCTGCTCTTTGTGGACTTCACATCTGCTTCAACACCATGATCCCCCAATCTCTGATAGACAAACTATTCACACTAGGACTAAGCCAAGTTGGGCAGCACAGTGGCACAACTGGTAGAGCTGCTGCCTCTCAGCGAGAAGGTTGCCGGTTCAAATCCCGGTCCGGGGGCCTTTCTGGGTAGAGTTTGCATGTTCTCTCCGTGCATGCGTGGGTTTTCTCCAGGTGCTCCAGTTTCCTCCCACAGTCCAAAAACATGCATGTTAGGCTGATTGGTAACTCTAAATTGACCCTGGGTGTGAGTGAGACAGGTCCCTCTTGTAAATGAGTCCCCGTGGCTCAACGAGGCTAGCCTGTATAAATAAAGGTTGAATGAATGAATGAAAAAAGCCCCTCCATTTGTAACTGGGTACTAGACTTCTTAGCAAACAGACCTCAGTCAGTGAGGATCCACAACTTCTCCTCCTCCACCATTGCCCTCAGCACTGGTTCCCCTCAGGGATGTGTGTTGAGCCCTCTCCTGTTCACTCTGCTCACGTATGATTGTGCAGCTACCCATCCAGGCTGTCATATTGTAAAGTTTGCAGATGATACAGCTGTGGTGGGATGCATCACAAACAATGATGAGTCCAGCTACAGGCAGGAGGTGGAACACCTGGAGAGCTGGTGCAAAGAGAATAACCTTCACATCAATGTGAAGAAGACAAAATAAATGGTCATGGACTTCAGAAGGAACAAACACACCCACACCCCACTGAACATGAGAGGATCTGCAGTGGAAGTGGTCTCCAGCTACAAGTACCTGGGTGTACACATGAGAGCCTGCAGCTGTTTGCGCCGCTGTGGTCGTGGAGACTGAGTCGCGACACATGGAGGAATGTTTTGTGACACAAAATGTATTAAATTCTCCTTCATTCCTGATCTGGAGTCGGACTTTTCTTTTGTTTTTTCGCCAAAAGTCACGTGATCACTTTCTCCTCCGCTGACTCCATGCATTAAAACCGCAAATAAAGACAACAGTTCAGCACGCGAGCGGAAAGCTATTTGTTTTTGTTGTGTGACGTCAAACAGTTCTTCTTCTACGGTAGATTTCTTCTTCTACACCTTTCTTGCAACATATGCACAGGTTTTAGAGGGTACTGCCTCCTGCTGGTCCGTAAAAGAACAGCACTTTGCCATGCGCCGCCATGGGACAACTATAAACACAGAGGCGACACTGTAAACGCATTTCGCCGCACGGCACAGTGCACGCGCAGCGCGCGCGCTCCAGCCTGCGGACCAAAGCACGAGTCTGACTCAGCCTTCAAGTGTAGAACCACAAGACTGAGGAACAGCTTCTACCATGAGGCTGTTAGACTCATGAATGTCTAACCAGAATAATCACTGTGAAATATCACATCATGTTGCTGCTGATCTGTTTCATGTTGCTGTGTTCATTTGTGCTCATCTGCTCACACAGACTCATGTTCGTGCTGCTGTTTGGCGTATTGTTTTATGCTATTAGTGCTTAGTGTATTTTTAGTTTATGTTTTTCTTAGTTCATATCTTAGATCTTATTACTGTTTTTCTTTTACAAAGTACATTTTACAGTATTGTTGAATGCAACTGGGACCCTGTGTACATAATTTCGTTCCACCACGTGTACCACATGAGGTGCAAATATAAAATATCTGAATCTCTGAAATTTGCCGCTCCTGTGTATAAGCTGCGAGGTCCAAAGTGTGAGAATTACGCCAAAAATACACTACATGCGGTCCGGCTCCGCCCCGCTCCGCAGGTCGCAGCTGAGCGAGTCCAAAGTCCACTGCCTCCGCTCAGCTCAGGTCCGCCTGGATGCGCTGCTCCGAGACGCATGTGCGGGAATTGCGAGATCGCGCGATAAATCAAGTGATAAATAAGTAAGTCAGAACAAAACAATTCATTCGGTGGAAGAAGGAGAACAACAGTAGAGACTGCTGCCTTGATCTTCTCTCGTAAATGAGCGACAGGACATGGTTTGAGCAACAGGAAGTGATGTATTACATTTCAGAATAAAATACTTTATTTATTTATTTCTTGTATTGCGTTTGTAGGCGTAGTCATAAATGATAGTTTGACAGCATTTTTGTACAAATAAATCCGTATAGAGCTAGGATTAGTCCGCCCGTGGTGATTTTATTTTGTAAATACGGAAGTTGTGCTCGTTCCTTTTCCTGTTGGTGCGACGTAATCTTCAAAAGTTGACTCCGGCACAGCTCCGGCGTCCGGCAGAAATAGAAAAATTTCTAATTTTGACGGACTGCCGTCCGCTCTCCGCAGCTCACCGCCGCCGTGCGGAGCCAGTGTAAACTCTCTCATTGATTATAATGAGTGCGTATTTGCTGCGGAGGTCGGACCGGAGCGGGGCGGAGCCGGAACGCATGTAGTGTAAATTTGGCGTTAGGTAGCAGCTTATACACCAGCAATTACGGTAATGTGGCTGCTTGTTTGAGGTCAAGTCTGATCAGAAGGAGGTCCTACATGATTCATTTTGTTCAGACCCCCAAACATGCGGGATTAATAATCTTACTGACAATGTTTTCATTTCTTTTCTCCACCTCTCACTCCAGAACATGGACTGGGAGGCGTTGCTGCAAAGGAAGGTACCTCCTCCTTTCATTCCCTCCGTTGGCGGCAAAGAAGACGTCAGTAACTTTGACGAAGAGTTTACCGCTGAGCCTCCGGCGCTGACTCCTCCACGCGAGCCCCGTGTGCTCACCCGTAAGGACCAGGACAGCTTCCGAGACTTTGATTATGTCTCTGACCTCTGCTAGTGAACCTGAAGCCCTCAGACTGCGGAGGAACGTTGGATTGTTCTTTATTTCCAAGGCTACGGACAGACGCGTCAAACGAGTGACTATCCACGCTGTCGGCTGTTAGCCACACTGTGAATGAACGCAGGCTGTTGGATGTGAACGATTTTGCAAACAAGGTCTATCATAAGGGTCAACATGGAGCCTGCCTGCAGTCACCGTGCACTGCTGAATGATGGGACTCGTACCTTCAGCCTCCTCCTGTTGTCCTGACGGAGGACTCTGTGTGCTGCTGACTTCCTCTGTGGCCTCTCATACCGATGCCTTACATTTATACACAAGGGGGTTATTCTTGTTTTGGTCTCCACGTGTAGCAGCAGATATATCACCCTGCTGCTGACGAAAACATCTGTAACTCATGCGAGGTGATTTTTTAAATTATTTTAACCATAGGGGTTTGAAAAACACTTGATGTCCAGCTACTCTGCAGAGATGTGCTGCTTTGTTTCACATCAGGACCTTCAAGTCGTGTGCATCATTCAGCACCCTGAACATTTGAATTGGACGTTTGAGTTTTAAGCAAGATTTTAATTTAAAACTGTATCGCACAAAACAGTCAGCGTAAAAGCTCTACTGCAGACTGAAACTCAGACAAAGGTCGTAACACTAAACTGCTGTTGACACACGCGGTTGTGCAACCAGCCTTCTGTGAACCTGGACTGAAGTCGCTGATCTCGATCAGATGATTAAATCTGCACGCTCACCAGCTGCGGGACTCGGTGTGCGTTTTGAACCTGGAGCCGTCTGCGGGGTTCGGTTCGTGAAAATCTGCCAAGCTGCAAGCAAAGCTCGTCTTTTCTTAGAAAGTCCAGGCTGTCTCTACAGAAACTATATCATGACAGGGTATATACTGTACTGATACTGCAACGTGTACCCCCCAACTAATGTTATATCAGAACGACCAGATGATGCGTGCTGTTACTTTTATTGGCGTTTCGAGTTACCGTGGTGACATAATTTGCAAACGAAGACGCCATTTTTTCCCATACGAAACGCCTGACGGAACACTGCTGCTGTGAGGTCACATGTCCGAGGGGAGAGCTCCCTGAAGAAAACTGAAGAGAGTCACTGTTGGATTAGTTTGAAACTCACAGAAAGTAATCATCAGACGTATCTGTAGAAATGATTGTTTGGAGCCATTTTGATTCAAGATGGCTGCCACAGCTACCTCAGCAAACACAAAAGTGACAATAACTCGGTCATTCTATGAGATATTGAGCTGAGAGTATGGTTGTAGCTGAGTGTGAGTTGTTGTACATTCCTAATGCAAATCAAATATCCAAGATGGCCGCCTTAGCTAAAAGGGAAAATATGATAACTCAGCCATTTTTAGAGCTATTCAGCTGAAGTTTGGTGTGGTGGTATCTGAGGACGTTCCCTAATAGACAAATCAGAAATACAGGTAGTCCCCGACTTACGACAGAGTTCCGTTCCTACGAGGCATCGTAAAGCGAATTTCGACGTAGCTTAAAACATACATCCAAACTGCACCTTATACGTACAGAACTGTATTTTACAGAGCACTTAGCCTATCCTAACACAGTACCCTACATAATTATCAAAAAACACATACATTTCAGAGCCATAATGAAGGAAAAAAAGAGTTTATATCCTACTCTGGACTGCTGGTGAAGCCATTTCCTCCGTTTCTCCCTCCCTCCTCCGGATTCTCCATTCGTTTACGTTGTAAAACCGCCGTCCATAAAACGGCTACTTTTCCACAGCTGCTGCCTGTTTCTGCCGGTCCAGCTTGCTCCAACAAGTTTTGTTTTGTTTTTTGAACGTCCAGAGGACCAGACTTAGTTTTTTTAGAGATTACAGGGCAAGCTGTAGCCTCCGCAGCAAAACCGGAAACTGCGTAAATCGGCTTCAAAATAAAAAAATTCAATATATATATATATATTTTAATGGGAGGTGCGTCGTAATCGCGAAACGTCGTAACTTGAGGCCGTCATAAGTTGAGGACTACCTGTACAAGATGGCCGCTTGAGCTACAAGGAAATGTATATATAAATCAGCCCGTTTTAGAGATATTGAGCTGAAATTTTGAGTACTGGTAGCCGAGAACAATGCCCATTAAATACTGAATTCAAATGAAATACAGTATTCAAGATGGGCCACCAAAGCTACATTTAAATGGCTTTAAATCAATTTTTACACATAGAGCTGAAGTTTGGAGAGGTTAAGCTGAGAATGTTCCCCATCACATACTGAATCAAAAATCCAAGATGGCCGCCTTAGCTAAAAGGGAAGAAGAATTGATAACTCAGGCATTTTTAATGCTATTCAGCTGAAATTTTATATACCGGTAGTGGAAGCTGAGAGCGAACCCAGACACACAGTACTGTCAAATCAAAATTTGAAAATGGCAGCAGCCTGTCAAAGTGATAAAATGTGTAACAGCTTCTGATCACAGGAGAGGTTTGTTGTATGATTGTCCTGTTTGTGTATGATGATGCACAACAGCAGCGTGTGTGAGACGACTTCTTTCATAAAGAAACTCTGGAGTGAACATTTTGTCTGCTTCTTGGTGTCTGAAGGGCCCATCACATCAGCCGGGGGGCTCGTGGACGAGCTGTCCGTTTCATTTCCCTAAACTTCCTGACAAACAGCCTGATGAATTAAACATATTCTTAAAGCCGTAGTTGTTTTCTAAATATGATATGGATTGCAGTGATTATGAAATAATAAAGTACTCTGTTAAAAATGTGCGTATGTTGGAATAAAAAAAAACTTTAGTTTTTGCCAGGTTGAAAAATGATGTGAAGACAACTTAAAATGTACAACATGCAGCACGGATGGAGAAACTTTAACAACACCAGCCTGGAAGGGTCTTCTGTTGCAGCGACATACAGAAATACAAAAACAACTTGAAACAATAAAACAGTGCAACAAACTGACAATTGTGCAAAAAAGGATTACAATTGCACAACAATTTGAATCATTCATGGAGGGTTATACATCTTTCTGTCCTGGAATGATGAGAGGAGCTGGAAGTGTTTTTGAGGAGTGGGTTTCTTTCCTGGACTCGTTGCCACGGCGACCTGGATGGAAAAACGTAAACCAAACCGTTGAAGCAATGTCAAAGTTCATGCTCAATAATCCAGGTAACAAATCCAGCAAAGTTCAGTCAGGTGATCTGGACGGTTTCTTTTTCTGTTGAGACATTTCGTCCTTCATCCAAAGGACTTCATCAGATTTGTTTTCTGGAGTTATTTGTTTCTTTAGATGTCCCAGGTGCTGCAGTCTGTTCCTCCTGACCATGTCTGTACACGACAAATTAAAGCTAGGATGTTTTCAACAACCCAGTGCACTTGTAATTGTAATCAAATGCTGTTTATTTCAACTTGAGATTGAGGATGTTGTCTGATAGGAGGAATCCCATGGACCAATACCGTTTCTTGGGTAACGTTTGTAGTAATATCTATGTTCATCATTTCAAAACTTCCACGTCTGATCTCGCTGCCTGTGTCTCAAAACATGCCTTTGCACAGGGCCTCGCCATCGTGTGGATCTAGCTGGTTTCCTTTGCAACTGGACCATCAGTGAGGGCTAACACACTTCCAGCAGTTATACACAGTTTGGATTTGGATGTTTTTCTGATTTGACACACCTGATGCAAAACAAAGATGAAAAGGCTTCTGCAGGATGTTAAGGCGTGCTGAACGGTGGGGAAACAACTCAAATGTGCAGGATAGTGGCCCTCAAAGAACAGGATTGGGCACAATTATTTTAAGAAGTAAAAAAAAAACTCTGAAGAGTTTATTTTTTTTAAGTAATTCAGAGTAGAGTCTAATCTAATCCCACTGAGTTACTTTAACTGTTTTAAATAGTGGTAAATATTTGCCGGTAATTGCAGGGATTTTGAAAAAAAATAAAAATAAAATAACGTGTGGAATAAACCCTGCAACATGTTCAGATCAACTCTGTGGGAGATATTACAACATTTTGCTTTCTCCTGTGTGTTGGAGGCTTGATTTCTAGTCTGAGTTTCTGTCTGCATGTCTCATGAAGGGTGACCCTATGGATCCACTGACAGCAGCTTTAATGATTCTTTTAATCTTGGTTCTCATCACACTCCATAAAGTTTATTCATCAGATCATTTGCATTTTATCAGCTCAAATTATTACCAAAAAAGTCCCAAATTATTCTTAAACTTTGTAGAAGAAACTGGATGCATTTTGAGATTTTCAGTGGTAGATTAGCTGGCACTTTACAAAAATTATTCAAATGTTTTCTTTCTTTTAAAAAAAAAAAAATAATAATAATAATAATAATTATTATTATTATTATTATTCATTCCTTTTAGTCAAGGACCTAAATTCTCCCAGAAAGTTAGATTTTTTTTCTGATATAAAGCAAAAACTGACTTGACTTTGTCATCAACACAAAAATAACACCTTTGTAAATGACTCCAGGTTTTCTGATGGTAATAAACCCATTCAGAGCCTGCAATTTAACATCTCCGTTTACTAAAAGCTATAATCATTAAATGTTCAAAACAGCAAATTACATCAGCATCAGTGGGAAGTGGACTGTTACTGTAGATCTCACACTTTGGGGTCATTTGTTGTATTTTTCTTCTATAATGCTTCTGCCTTTGTGTCAGAATAGAATATTTTCTACTTGTTCATGAATCCAGTTTTATTTGCGAAATTGTTCTTGGCAACCAACAGATGGCAGTGTGAGCTTGAGCTAAAGGCATGTTCTTACTGTATGTATTTTTTTTTTTTTGTTCTCATGAAATCCAGATATATCAAAAAATATTTTAACCAAAAATTTCTGCCTCTGATTTTCCTATCTTGAACAATTCTTACACTGTTAAAAATAATAATAATTGTGGAATCTACTATAAAATACAGTCATGGTCGAGTGTTGGCACCCCTGAAAATGTTAGTAGCCTATTTATTCTAAAAAAGTATTGCAGTTACACATTTTAATTTCCTTTTTGTGTATTGGAACAACACATTAAACGGGGAAATGGGCAAAAATTGATATTTTACACAAATTACAAAAATTGTCCGGACAAAATTATTGTTAACAATTGTTACGCTTGCACACCCTCTGGCAAAAATAACTGAAATCAGTCACTTATTATAACCATCTACAAGCTTCTTGCATGTCTCATCTGATATTTTTGGACCACTGTTCTTTAGCAAACTGCTCCAGGTCTCTCATATTTGAAGGGTGTCTTCCCCCAACAGCAACTTTAAGATCTCTCCACAGGCGTTCAATGGGATGAAGATCTGGACTCATTGCTGTCCACTTCATAACCATTCAGTGCTTTGTTTCCATCCTTTTCTGGGTGCTTTTTGAAATATGTTTGGGGTCAATGTCCTGCTGGAAGACCCATGACCTACGACACAAACACAGCTTTTTGACACTGGGCTTTAGCAACCCAGAATCCTTTGGTGAATCTTGACATTTCATAATGCCTTGTACACAGCTTCAAAGAGAGATGCAAATCGACCAAGATACCCAAATATTGAGTTTGTCCATTCCTACAAATATTTGGATATCTTGGCCGAGTCACATCTCTCTTTTAAGCTGGACGTGGAAAACCTAGTACGAAAACGAAAAGTTAAACTGGGTTTCTTTTTCAGAAATAAATCATGTCTAACACTGAATGCTAGGAAACGCCTTGTATCTGTGACTTTCCTTCCCTCCATTGATTACGGTGACATTCTCTACATGAATGCTCCTACAAGCACCCTGCGGATGTTGGATGTTGTCTATCATGGTGCACTAAGATTCATAACTGGCTGTGATTATCGTACCCACCACTGCACCCAGTATTCACTGGTTAACTGGACATCATTAACTTCACGCAGACTCTTCCACTGGTACATTTTCATCTTCAAATCACTTCTTGGTCTGCTGCCTTCGTACATCTCCTCCTACATGTCTCTGTGTGAGTGCAGCTACAGCATGCGCTCTCAGGACATGATTACCTGCAGTGTTCCCTCAGTGAGGACTGAACATGTGGCTTCAAACATTTTTTCACTTCCTAGCAAGAACCAACACAGACATGGTCCTGCTTTTAGTTTTCTACACCGCCTTATAATCGAGCTGTTTTTCACTACTTTTCCTTTTAATTATCAATTTTTATTACCATTTTATTTTTACTTGTTAAAAACAATTAATTTGTACCCATCCTTTATGATTGTTGTCGCTGTTGTCCGCTATCGTCATCACTCTTTGTTAAAATCAGGCCTCTCTTGTAAATGAGTCCCAGAGGCTCAATAGGATTAACCTGTATAAATAAAGGTTGAATGAAACACAGTGGGCTGCTTATCCACCATCAGGACTATCTAGCTGTGCAACCTTTCATCAAATTGCTTCTTCTGTCCTCATCCAGGGAGATTAAGTGCAATGGCATGGGTTGTAAACTTCTTGATTATGTTGCACACCACCATAAAGGAACATCAGTATCTGGAGGTGGGCTTGTAACCTTGAGATTGTTGGTGTTTTTCCACAATTATGGTTCAAGTCCACAGACAGTTCACTTTTCCTCTTTCTGTTCTCCATGCTTAGTGTGGCACACACTCTCTCTTTTTTATCATTTCTGGTGTGAATTTTATATTGCCAATACCTGTTACCGGCCACAGGTGAGTTTAAGCGAGCATTGAAACAAAGTTGTTTACCCACAATTTTGAAAAGGAGCTAATAAATCCAATCAGCTACTTAGACTACATACAAGCTTGTTTTAAAAAAACCTGGATGACCCTTAATTTTCTGATTTTGATCACAGAAAAGACTGAGGTTTTAGTTTTTGGACCTGAGCATCTCAGGAATTAATTTTTCAGTCTTTCACCTACTTAGATGGCATTAATCTGGCCTCCAGTTATAATGTTAAAAATCTTGGTGTTATTTTTGATCAGGACATGTCTTTTATCCCCCACATTAAAAGCGTTACTAGAACCACCTTCTCCCACCTGCGTAATATCACTAAAATTTAGAAACATCTTATCTAAAAATGATGCAGAAAAACTGGTTCATGCATTTGTCATGTCTAGACTAGGACTATTGCAATGGTTTGTTAGCTGGGTGTCCAAATACTTCTTTAAAACGTATAAAAAAAAATTAAAAAAATAGTACTAAACCCTTGGCTTATGGATAATTCTTGCTCTTTTTTGTAGTATTCAGAGTTTATTGTTGTTCGCACCACATGTGGGGAACTAAATTATGTACACAGGGTCCCAGTTACATCCAGCAATAAAATGTAAAAGAAAAACTGTAATAAGATCCAAGATATGAACTAAGAAAATTTATAACTAAAAATGACACTGAGCATGGACTTTGTTGATAACAAAATATACACTAAGCACTAGTAGTACAAAAATATGCTGAACAGCAGCACGAACATGAGTATGTGAGCAGATTGTTAATGCCTGTAGTTTTGTAAATTTTATTAATAATAAAAATTGCAAAACTTTAAAACTTTACAAAGCTACAAAAATCCTAATAATTTAAATAATCCTGGAGTCAACCTGTTTCTTCCATTTGCTTTTGTGTAGAGCTCGTGCAGCAGTAAGGAGTGTTTTTTTTCAGAGCCTAATGGTGCATTCACACCTAACAGCGTTTCAACGGCAGGAGCGTCCAGCTTACATGCAAAGTCAATGGGGGACGCGCTTCCAGCCGCGTCTTGGCGTCGGGCGTCACGTCACGTGCGTGTTGAGCGTGATGGAAAGCGTTTTTCCGTGCACGTGAACCCGCGTCAGCCTCCAAAGCACACGTTGATTTAGCTGAAGATTTCGCGGTTCAAACATTCAAACGCCGTTCAACTCTCCCTGATTGGTTGATCAGGGAGAGTCGGGGGGAGAAGAGAGGGGGTCAGGGGGAGAGGGGGAGAGTCCCTATGTGACGCGGAAACGATTGCGCAACTATGTGACGTATTGTTTGTGGGACACAGAAAAAACCCGCGGAGTCATGGACTATGGAAGAGAAACTCATTGTAGCTGTGTGTTCGCGACAAGTCCTTCACGACCAGTCAAGTCTGCTCTACAGAGACAGAAATAAAAAGCTCCTCGCCTGGCGGAGTGCAGTGAGGACTCGGTATACCGGTAAGCTCCTCCCACACACCCCGCAGCAGTTTCGCGTTCTGGTCTGGACACCAAGTGCGTCCACTTGCGTGCGTGACTAGCTTTTTGGAAGTTGAAACGCTGTTCGGTCTGGACGTACCATTAGAGTAAAACTCTGAGCAAGACATTTCATCATTGAGATTGACAATGAGATTATTTCTAATTAGTTCAGAAGAACATTTGTTTCACACATCAGTCCACTTATTTTTCATGAGAGAAAATCTTTTCCACAAATCCAGTGGAAGATGGGATGAAGACAAAGAATACAACAGCTGGAGCTCAGGAGAAGGTGGCTGTTGTTTCCTTGAACTGCCACCTTCTCCTGAGCTTCTGTGGTGAGGTGCTGCAGTCACACATTCCTCATGAAGCTCATCCATAGACATGCTTAGCCTGCCAAAAGGAGTTAAAAGTTTTATGATCTGAGTTCACCAGAGGCACATAGGTCATGTACAGTGGTAAATAAATGGGAACAAATATTTTATCTTTAGAATTTTGCATCATATCCTAACTTCCTTTTGAAATTACTTCAATACATCATATGCAGTATAAACTGTTTGATTTTTTTAAAACATGTGTAGAAGTATGCATATGTTTGTATGTTGTAAAGTAAGTTTGATAATGTATTTATTCGTATATAACTATCATTAATATAACATGGTTCATCTTCACCTTGTTTGAGGCATCGGTGTGAAGAGAGAATGGGAGTGGGCTGCTTCCACTTTTCAATTTTTGGACCACTTCTATCATATTCTGTTATCATTATTATAGTAATACAAGTTCATAATATAAATAGAATCAAGCTCTTTTTTTTGTGTACCGGTTCTCTTAAATATTCCTAATATTAAAGGTCCTAATGCACCTTAGCATATATAGCATTTCACCATATAAATGTACCTTAAATGTTTCAATGTTAATAGGAGCTAGTTACTTGCAAGAGGCTTTGTTTTCATTCTCCAGATCAATACAGTGTTAAGAAATAGTAAAACACCACCAGTGACATTTAGTATATAAAATTATTAATGTTTGATCATTTTTATAAGCAAATTGAAATAAATGTAGCCATCAGAGTCCAATACAATAACCTGGAGGCTAGCGCTAGCATGCTAACTCCACAAACAAACAAAGAACAAAACAAACTCACCAATTCCCACTTGCAGTCAGCTGAAGTTTTTTTTGGCTCAAACAGAGCCATCTAAACGTTGAGAGGCATATCAGACAGGAATAGGGCTTTAACAGACTACTCGAGTAATCGACACATCGATTACTTGGACCTCTGTCGAGTTTTTTAATTTCAAGTCGAGTATTCGTAGTGAGTGACGTCATCACGTCGCAGTTACAGAACAGAAAATGAATAAACTTCCTGTTTGGAGCGCGTTGCGAACCCGTGTTACACCATATTCTGTGACCACCATATTGTGACCGTAGGGGGCACTGTTGCATGAACTGTTGCAGGTCACAGAATGTGGTGTAATACCGGGTCCAATCGACCGAACCAGAACCAACTTCCTCTGACCTTGTTTCACAAATAAAAGGCAAAAAATATTAAACTCTAAACCTATAAAAACCTATTAACATATTAATCTCTAAAACTCAGTGACGTGCGGTCAGGGGAGGCAAGTGAGGCCACGCCTCACCTGTCATCATGGAAAGAAAAAAATGTAATTATTGTATTTACCCTTTGATGTGTACTATAAACTTATTTTACTAAAAACTAAACGTTTTTTTTTTTTTCAAAATCACCGATTTTTCTTATTTAGCGTTCAAATACTGAGATGAGATGTGCAGAGTGCGCAGAGAGGCACCGGCTGCTGCGCTTCACCGATTGCGCAATCACTCGGCTGACGTGCTGCACGCTGCAGTGTGAGCCCGTATTCCGCCCCTTTTATGTCGTTGTTAAAATGTCCAAATACTTTTGCTATATAAACTACATTTCTATAGTTTAGCTGGTGAATATAATGTCTAGTGTTTTTGTCTAAAACTGTATGTGTGCTGAGCGATCATAAAACGGCTGTAAAGGTGCCCAGTTACATCCACACACACACGCGGCCAGCCTCGTGGAGGCGGGGCTACTGAGCCCAGGGTTCTGCTTGAGCCTCGCGCTGCAGAAGGAAGTGACAGCGCAAACAGAGCAAAAAGAGTAACTTTTCACAATCTACAAATATCTAGAACATTAAACACTTAACTAAAAGTTTTAGTATTTTGTTAACAATTTAGATTTGATCATTTTTAAACATAAGCACAGAGTTTACATTTTTAACATCATTTCCCAAAACATTACACAATTCAACTCCCTGTACTGAAATAAACAGTCCCTTAAAACTAGTCCTATACCTTGGCTTGCAAAAATTTCAGTTCCCTTTAGACTGTAGCAGATTTCTCTCTTAACAAAATTCATTTGAACATTTGAGGGTTGTCAATAGATGGGGGGAAAAGGACTTTTATTGGTTGAAACCAGACTAATAACACACTTTTTATACCTTGGTTTTTAACCTAAGATCTTAATTTTTATGGCATTTTAACTCACAAACAGTAAGACTGATTTTGCTTTGTTTGCACTTTGGCAACTTGTCTTTGTGTTTTGTGCTGCACTTTGGTTAAACCTGTTATAATAACCTGTGGTTATTGTAATGTGCTATAGAATGTGCTCTCCTCTCCTCTCCCTAGACACACGGAGGCCTCACAGAACCAGATAAAGAAGTGCAGCTCTCACACACACACACACACACACAGAGAAACACACTGGCACATAGACACCCACACGCGCTCACGTAAGGTCTGCTCTGCTCAGAAGCAGGACAAGCAGATAAGAAAGAGAGCTGGCTGCAAAAAGGAGCCTTTTGCTCAGGTCTTTTGCTGTTCAGGCCTTTTTTAATGAAAGTAACAAAAATTGTTTTAACAAAGTAATAAGAATTATTAATCTCTTATAAGACTTAATAGCATGCCAGGCCAGAGAGCAAGGTCAGTACAGAAACACACAGCAAATTCCCACTTACACGTATACACACACACAAGCTCCTCGTATGAAATACACACATTCCACCAGCTGCAGGAAGGAAGTTTTGGCCAAATAAGGACATGCAAACTTTTCACACAAAGGAGCTGCAGAGGAGAGCTGCAGACTGTGAGCTGGGGAGGAATTTCAGGGCCTTTTGAAGGAGTAATAAAACTATTAATTTCTTACAAAGCTGTTAATGTCATACAAAAATAATCAAACAATACATGATTATATAAAAAATGATCTTTTATGAAACAGAATGTGTTGATTATTGAATAAAAAGTGTTTTTGGATGTTCTATAATTACTGAAATGTGTAATTACAGTATTATGATTGTGATTAATGAAGTGTTGGAAGTTTTTGTAGCAAACTAAGGTGTTTTCCACAATCTGGGTAAAAGGTGAACAGAGTTGACACTTGTTCTGACCAAAACTTGGAACATTGTCCAAATGACACAGATGGCATTAGGTCACCAGCTTCAGGAGAGGGGCTGAGGAGTGATGTAATTATTTTGTGGCAACCACCGATAAAAAGCCTGGAAAGTGATGTAGCCAGTGTTGGAAGGTGGGGGCTGAGCTGCTTTGAAACTATAAAAGATGATGGAAGATAGGAGAAGGGGCTGAAGATTTTTTGAAGACCATTTAGATTATACTGGACAGGACTTGGACGCTCTGGAGCTAAAAAGAAGAAGATAGGATTTTCTAAAAGAGTCTCTTTTGGACAAAAAAGGAGACCTTTTGCTTCAGCCTGGATTCCTTGCTATTTTCTTCAAATTTGGACTAGCTACAGAGCTGGAATATAGTTTCAATCTTTTTTCAGGATTGATTGCTGAAATCTTACCTGCTGCAGATAACTTTAAAGAGCCTCATTTCGTTGTTGTGGGCTGTTGTGGATCAAACGAGCGGAGAGTGAAGCGCGGAGGATCTGGATCGTCGCTGTTTGGTGCCTGTTTTCACACAGAGAGCTGTTTGTAGATCAGACGAGCAGAAAGTGAAGCGCGGAGGAGAGCTGTTTGTGAATCAGACGAGCAGAAAGTGAAGCGCGGAGGATCAGGATCGTCGCTGTTTGGTGATCGTTGCTGTTTGGTGCCTGTTCCACACTGTTGGGGAGCTACTTGTGGATCAGACGGGCGGAGAGAATCGTGCGTCGCTGAGGATCAGGAGCTGCTGTTGCTGTTGTTTGGTGCTGTTCACGCTGTTGTCCCTTTGCTGTCCTGAT
>JBBPBX010019834.1:0-44042 GCA_038048925.1 Garcialebias charrua | reverse complement strand
TGGACCGAGAGCACAGATGGTTTGAGAGAGGTGTGAAGGAAGCTGTTTATGTTAAGAGAGAAAAACCTTCTCTCAACAGAGGAGGAGGTCTGAGATTTCAGCTTTCCAAGACTTATAACTCAGTTTTGGGACTGATTCCGAAACGTTTTACACCGGATGGGAACAGAGGTGTCTTGTCTGTAAATTAGACTAACAAATTTCTTTGAGAAGCCTCTGTTTGTTGGTTGGGAGTTGTTTTTTGTCAATTTACATACAGTGTTGTGTCTTCTGTCAGAGACCTCAAGGGAACCCCCTACTGTTAAGGTGTGATCTGTCAATTTACATGTATGTGTTACCTCAGCTTGCAATTTACATATGATGGTGCGTGGTTCTGTTATAACTCCAAACTCTCACAGTTTGTTTTCAGTGAATTGAATTGAAAAAGCCTCCTGGATAGGAGTCGAAACGTTTTCTACAACAAATAAAGTCCAGTTGATCTTGTATTGAACGCCTTTTTGATTTTATCATGTCCTGGCTGACTGAGAATCTTCACCAGCATTTTGTCCCAGTTCATAGAAAACCCCAGGATTAACAGATGTTCTGCTAAAATTCTGGTTTGAGTTGCAGCTTCCTCTCTAGACCTGCTCAGCAGAAGCAGATCGTCCAGATAGAACAAAATTCTCATCCTTGCCATGCGTAAAGGCTGGATGGCCATCTCCACGCACTTTGAGAACGTTCTGGGGGCGAGGGAGTAGCCGAAAGACATTCTGTTGAACTGATATTGGGCCCCCTGGAAGGCTAAATGCAGACACTTTCTGTGTTTTGGAATGATGGGGATATGCCAGTATGCGTCCCGCAAATCCAGGGAGGTGAACCAGTTTTTCTGGTGAACGTTTTACAGCAGCTTTTTGATCGTCATTATGTGAAATTTTCTCTCCACGATCAATTTGTGGAATGCGGACAAATTGAGGATGGGTCTCATCCCTCTTTTCTTCTTGGACACCAGAAAATAACGGGAATTATTTTTGTGTTTTCTTCCCTGGAACTCTGGAGATTACATCTTTCGTCAAGAGCGCCTGAATTTCTGACAGGAGGGAGGAGCTTTGCTCTGGGCATGACAGAACTGTCTCCAAGATCCCTCTGAAAGGAGGGGGCGAGCTGCAAACTATAGCGTATAGCCTTTGCTTATTAATTTGTTCATCCATTTGTCCAATGAACAGATTGGCTGCCACTCTGCGTGACGCTCGGGGAGTGGGCGTGTGTGTTCCTGTCATGTCGTGGATGTCATGGACGTTAACCAATTCAGGGCCCCTGCTGCCGTTACCCGATCCGGTGCAACCAAAGTGGGGCCTGGGCCAAAAGGGCTGTATGACAGCCCTTGTGTGCTCAGGCTGCGGGTCTGCAGAACCTGTGCGAGCAAACATGCGCTGAGGGGGCGTTGCCGCTTCTGTGAGTGGCACGCCGCTTCAGCGGGGGCTCGTGCTCATGCTGTGTGACATACTTGCTCCTGCTGTGCTCAGACTGCAGGCACGCATCAGCACTGAGGTGAGCCGGCATGCGCTAAGGATGGGCGGCAGCACTTATGTGAGTGACACGCCGTGTCATAGAAGGCTGATATTTACAGAGTTGTGTGAAACATTTACTCCCGCTGCGCTATGTGTGAACAGGAGCAGCGGGATGCAACACTGGTTTTGTAACATTTTTCAAGCTACAGCGCCTCGTAAACAGCTGTTTAGAGGAAACCGGCTCGTCATATGTGGGAAGTGTGTAAAGGATCTTGGTCAGTGTTAAACTGACACACATCTACTTTAATTAATTACTTATTCCAAATGAATAGTAATCCACGGGTTCTCTTTTTGAATTAATTAAACTTAGCACTTCTGTGACCTTAACTGATGAAAGGATGACCAGATAGACATAAAGTGACAATGAAATGTTAATTTATGTTGGTTCACCAGGAGATGAATTATTTATTAATTAACAAATCATTAAAATCAACATTATGTACATTTATTGACTGATTGATTGATCATTTTCTTGCAAACTTAACGTAGCAGATTCAAATTTAGAACAACAGAAACAAGTAATAAGATGATATATTTAGCTATATCTATAGGCTCTTTAGCTTAGTTGTTACTGGCTTAAAATAAGGAGAAAGTTTAAAGATAAGAGTGAGGAGGGTGGAGGAATAGCGTAGAACGATGGGAAGTTATCTACGGAGTGAGTTAACCAGAAACATTGGCACATTCTCTCGCCGATGTCTGCTGGACCCAGATCAGCTTTGTAAAAATAATCATGGCTCTTTAACTGGGAAAAGATGTAGTCCTTGCTCTGGTCAGAGACGGAACAGCCTTTAAACGCAAGAAGGGTTCTCAATCCAAATTACGTCCAAACTGGTCCGCAGTGTGTTTACTTTTCCAGCGTCTACTGGATCCGCTTGACCGGACCAGAGTAATGGCCGTCCCGGTTCTGGCTTTCAGAATGAATTTCCTCAAGAGGAAAATTCCTTAAAAAGGAGAGCTCACGCTCAGTTTGGTTTTCACAGCAGCGTGCCTTGAAACCTTGCTGATGTAACGGGGTCCTTGATGCATGACCGCTGTACACAGCTGTAAGGAGAAGAAACTTCACAGCTTAGTTCTCTAGCAAAGATTGAAGCGTTCACCGAAGCAAAACACTTTTCACTAAAAGTGTTGACATCAGATACTCAGTCTCCTGATTGGTTGTGAACCAGGAGGTGAAGTGAAAAGTCAGACTCAGAAAGTCAAGGTTAACATAGAATCTGTTTAGAAAAACAGAGAGAATTGTTTAGAGAAAGTGTCTAGAAGTGAGGAGAAGTAAGGCGCCAGTTTCTCATTTAAAAACAACTTCTGAAACAAGTCATTCTGACATATTCTTGACTTTAGGCATAGTTTTGATTCACCATATTAAAATTAACACCAGCATTAAGACACATGCTCATAAAATTGATAGGAAGTTATTCTATTGAATAATTTTGAATTAGAACAAAATTAAAGAGTAAAAAGAGTCTCTTGTGAGTGATTATGTTCTTAGATTCAAACTAAATGTAATAACAAGTGTTACCATCCCTTCAAAAATATTTCCCAGAAAAAGTAATCACTAAAGGTGATCAAGCATTAGGTGATCCGTTACATCCCCCCCTTTTGGAGGTCATCGCCTTTCCATGGGGATGAGATCCAACACAAAAGTATACCACCAAATGTCTTTGATCTTGATGTAATCTAACAAGTGTAAAAATTAATTAAAAAAATTATAATCCCATATCGTTTGTCTGTAATTCTTTTGGAATTACCAACAAACGATATGGGATTATAATTTTTGATACAGATTTAAACTATAATTGAACACTAATACAGATACAGATTTGAACAATACTGTACATTGAATTTACATTCATAAATTCAATGCATAGTTTAAATCTGTATCCGTTGATCAAAACCAACAAGAATTACAACTCAGTGCCACAGTCAAAAACGAAACAAAAAAACAGGATTTCCCAGAATGCTTAGCGGTATATTAGTGTTCAATTATAGTTTAAATCTGTATCCGTTGATCAAATTCAACAAGAATTACAACTCATATAGTGCCACAATCAAAAATAAAACAAAAAAATGGGGACTGTGTTGATTTCCCATAATGCTTAGCAGTATTTTAGACTAGTGTTCCGGGCTGCACCATGAGTCAGAAGGACGTCTGTGGTAGAGACCTGCCTCTTGTATGCCATTAGTTTGTGAATTACTGTAGTGAGGCTCAGAGTGTCTTCTCTGGGTTTACCTCACACAATGTTAAGACAGAAGTCACAGAGCATGGTGCAATATACCTGCTCTCTGACATCTAGAAAGTATCGGAAATATCGGCAGGTTGGTTCCGATATCCGATACTTACATTATGCTGGTATCGGATACCGATACTGGATCGAATCGGCCCTATCCCTAGTTCAGAACCAATACAAAATCTCAAACAATGACAAAAGTAGTGATAAAACAACTAGAAAACAACGCTTTCACTGCTTCAACCCACTCTCGTCGTCAGATTCCAACATGCAAAAATACGAAACACAAAATAAACAGGTCTTAGCTTTATAACCAATGTCAAATTAAATCCTGCAGATTTAAACGCTTGTTAAGGTTAGTTTTATGTTGTGGGTTTTAGACTTAACATTTCTAAGTTCAAGTTGGAGCTGTTTTCTTTAACAACCAATTTAGTTTAAACCGATTTAGTTTATTTACTATCTTCTGCTTGGACAACCCTATTTTCCCATGAAGTCTGTGAGTCTGTGAGATCTTTGTCTTTTGTGGAGTTATTGAATTCCTTGTAAGGTTTGATCTGGTTCCGATGTACCCATTTAACAATTGGCTCTTTTTTGTAGAGCTGTTGAAATTATCGCGTTAATTATTTGCGTTATTTTAGGTATTTTGACACATTAAAATAACGCAACGATTATTTTGAAAAGCTCCCCCTCGGTTTCCGTACCTCACTTCCGGTTGCTTGGGAAAGCTAGCGATGGAGAAAAAGGAAGAGACGCTATTAAATGGACAATTTCACTTTAAGTTGTTACCAGACTGTGCTTTGGACAAAACCAAAGTAATTTGTGTACATTGCAACGGTGTATTTAATTATCACCGAAGCAATTCCTCTCTCACATATCACCTGAGGGCGAAACATCCTGGTGTGGCAGCAACGTCAGATGGAGGAGGTCTCCGACAGACAACTCTGCAACAGTTTGGAGCGAGAGGTGGGCCGCTGACTAAGGTAACCACCAACAAAATAACTGAGACTATTGCTCGTTGGGTTGCAAAAAACCAGTGTTGGGCACCAGACCGCCAGGGAGCGCTAAAGCACTAATCCGCTGATAGCGGAACTAAAAAATTTGTTAGCGCTATAGCGGATTGACTAACTTTTATAATTCATAAGCGGATTTCCGCTATTTTTATTTAAAATGCAATACCGCTAATAACTAATTATCTATCAGTAAAAACGAAAAAAACTTATTTACGGGCTCTTAAATCAACCGGACGACTGCTCACGGACCATATCCTGTCAGCGCCGGATGTGGTCCGTGAAAAAAAGCGGTCCCCGCCCTAAGGGGGGCTAGAGAGAGCGCTCTCTCTATAGCAGTTAGCAGCCAGTGTGTTACTCTGCAGCCTTATTGCTTGTTTTCGAAGAGTCAGACGAAGAGTTTTTAACATGGAGGGTGAACTTATGGATGTTTCTCAGCGGCCTACGCGACGCGTCAGCGCCTCATTTGCCCTGTTCAAAATGGCGACCGGCCACAGAAGCGAAGGACTTTACAAGAAAACACGGTAAAAACAATTATTTCTTTGCTGAGAAAAAATATATTTCTTAGCTGACTTTATAGCACAAGGTTTTTCTGAGCTTAACCGTTTCACGAAATGGTCAAATCTGCTGGATTTAAAAAAGTAGTTCGCCATTTGCACGTTAGTGCGTTAGCCTTAGCTTCTGTTAGCTTTGCTAAGACATAAGCGCTTTTGAAATTGCGGACCTAAATAAATTAATAAGTGCTTTAGAAATAGCGGAACTAATTTTTGGATTAGCGCTGCCCAGCACTGCTAAAAACTGTTGACCTATAAATATTGTTGAGGATGCAGGACTGAGGGATGTGATTAGGGAGGCGTCGGGGGACTCTGCTTATCAGCTATCTGCAAGGTCAACTGTAATGTCCAGAATAGAGACGTGGTACAACAACCAGAGGGCGATTCAGCAAACCTCTGTTAGCGTAATCACCGTACATCGCACTTGTCATATAAGCACTGATATTTCAGCAGTTAGTTACAGTTAGTTACAGTTAGTCACTGTGCTGCACTAAGGGGGTTGTCATGGTAACGCCAGCTGAGTGATCTGTGTTATTCGGTCCTGCTGCTCATGTCATATGCTGTGTTGGTTCTGAGCTGGCATAAAGAAGAGTTCTGGTAAAAGCTGAACAAGTGTGTGGACATTCAGTTACTTTACATGGTGTCAGAAGTCGACGTTGGACGCACGACTTCAGGAAAATGGCCAAGTTCAACCCACCGGAGAGTTTTCCATTTGACCGCCCGACAGAATGGGAAGATTGGAAACAACGTTTCAAACGCTTTCGGTTGGCGACAAAACTGAATAAAGAGGACGGCGAGGTCCAGGTCAGTTCTTTAATATACGCCATGGGCCCGGAGGCTGAAAACATTTTTAAGGCTTTCACTTTTGAGGAGGATGATCAAAATAAATTTGACGTTGTGTTAGGAAAATACGACGAGTACTTCTACCCCAAAAGGAACGTAATTCACGAGCGCGCATGTTTCCACCAGAGAGTGCAACGGCCCGGTGAGAACGTTGAAACGTTTATCAGAGCCTTGTATGACCTATCTGAACATTGTGACTTTGGGACACACAGAGAGGAGCACATTAGAGACCGCATAGTAGTGGGCATTAATGACAAAGAGCTGTCACGTAAACTGCAGCTAGAGTCAACACTCACGTTAGCCCAAACTATTCAAGCTGTGCGCCAGTCCGAGGAGGTGTCCAGGCAGATGTCCCAGCAGAGTGAGGCGTGTGCAGCAGTACAGGAGATCGCACAAGCTAAATCATACAGGGGACGTCCACAATGGAAAAACAAAAAGAGGGAAAGTGGAGATCGAACAACAGAACCAAAATGTGGAAGATGTGGCAAAATAAAGCATAAAGACCAAGATAAATGCCCAGCTAAGAGATCAACCTGCAATAAATGCAAAAAGGTGGGTCACTGGGAAATAATGTGCCACAGCAGATCAATCAGGGAAGTGACAGAGACAGATCCAGTTTCACAAACACCATACTTCCTCGGGGCAGTCACAGACGCTAATAGAGAGAGAGATCAATGGTCTGTACAAATTCTGATTGGTGCAACACCTGTTACCTTTAAAATTGATACAGGGGCAGATTTAAACATAATGGACAGAGAGACATTTAACACATTAGTCCCTGAGCAAAAACTGATTCAGTCAAACATTCCTCCAATAAACAGCCCAGGTGGTCAGCTCAACTGTATGGGGAAGTTTCAGGCCAGTACAAAATACAAGGAGAAGCACTACTCATTCCCAGTGTATGTGATCCATAGTCACACAGCTAACAGCCTGCTAGGCAGAGACACAGCGTGTACAATGGGACTAGTTAAACGCATCGAGGAAGTGCACACCGCATTTGGTGAACATGGGACTCTTAAGACAGAGCCCGTAAAAATACAGCTAAATGATAACACAGAGCCATACGCTGTACACACGGCCCGCAGAGTTCCCCTACCTCTCATCGAGAAAGTAAGAGAGGAAATACAACGCATGGAGGAGAATGGTGTGATCGAAAAGGTGACAGAACCAACTGATTGGTGCGCACCTATGGTGCCAGTCCCAAGACGAGATGGCAAAGTGCGCATCTGCGTTGATCTGAAAAGGCTAAACGAGGCAGTAAAGAGAGAGAGATATGTTCTCCCAACCGCTGAAGAAATCACTGCAAAGCTAAGTGGAGCCACCACATTTACATCACTGGATGCTGCTTCAGGGTTTTGGCAAATCCCTCTTCATCCGACAAGCAGCAAGCTAACCACATTTATAACACCTTTTGGAAGATACGCATTCAAACGTCTACCTTTTGGCATCACAAGTGCCCCAGAAATCTTCCAGAGGAAAATGGCAGAGACCTTAAATGATCTAGAAGGAGTCGCCATCTACATGGATGACATACTGGTATACGGCAACACTGCAGAACAACATGATCAGCGGCTAAACAAAGTATTGGAGAGAATCGAGTCAACTGGCCTAAAGCTGAATAAAGACAAGTGTGTGTTCAGACAGAACCAACTTCACTTCCTGGGCCAGGTGATTGACAAGTCAGGTGTGAAACCTGATCCCAACAAAGTAAAAGCTATTCAAGAGCTACCAGAACCACAAAATGTCCAAGATTTAAAACGTGTTCTCGGCATGTTCACATACTTGGGGAAGTATATTCCACACCTGTCAACAGTGGGTCAGCCACTGTATGAACTGTTGAGATCTAAGACTACATGGACGTGGGACCACCCGCAGAAGGAGGCGTTCCAGCGAATCAAAGACATTCTGTCCACGTCTCCTGTACTAAAGTTCTATGATGTGAATCGACCTACAGCAGTATCAGCAGATGCCAGCAGCTACGGCATCGGAGGCGTGCTGCTGCAGCAACACGAGGGGGACTGGAAGCCAGTCGCTTACTGTTCACGCCGTTTGTCTGACGCTGAAACCAGGTATGCCCAGATAGAAAAAGAATGTCTGGCTTGTGTTTGGGCATGCGAGAGATTTGAAAAATATCTGGTTGGGCTGGAGAGCTTCAAACTGGTCACTGACCACAAGCCCTTGGTGCCACTGATGAATAAAAAGGACTTAGACAATGTCCCCATACGTTGCCAAAGACTCTTGATGAGACTCATGAGGTTCAAACCTTCAGCAGAGTATGCACCAGGAAAGACTCTCATCGTGGCAGATACACTCTCCCGCAGCCCATTACATTGCACATCGGAGGTGAGCGAAACCCATTCTGATGTAGAGTGCTACATTGCAGCCATTATCAGAGGCATGCCAGCCACTCCACAAAAGCTAGAGTCTATACGTTTGGCCACAGCAGCCGACAGTAACTTACAGACGATACTGCAGTATATTAAGTCGGGATGGCCAGAATACATAGGAAATGTCCCCATAGCCATCAGAGACTACTACCCAATCAAAAGTGAACTGTCAGAATACAATGGGATTGTCACAAGAGGCTGTCGCATGTTAGTCCCATCCACTTTAAGAGCAGACATACTAGATCGGATCCATGATGGACATCAGGGTCTGACCAAATGCAGAGAGCGGGCTAATGCTTCCGTGTGGTGGCCGGGCATCTCTTCTGATATTAAACTGAAAGTGGAATCCTGTCAAACTTGCCGAGAGATGAAACATTCTCAGCGTAGGGAGCCACTCATCTCTACCCCACTACCTGGCAGACCCTGGGAAAGACTTGCAATCGATCTGTGTGACTTTAACAAACACACTTACCTGGTAGTGTCAGATTACTTCTCCAGATTCCTTGAGATACTCCACATGCCGACGACGACTGCGTCACAAGTGGTGCTAAAACTAAAGGCACTCTTTGCTCGCTTCGGCTGCCCGGACCAAGTTGTTTCAGATAACGGGCCACAGTTTGCCTGTGCAGAATTTCAGGAGTTTGCTCAAGAGTTCGATTTTCAGCACATCACTTCGAGCCCACATAACCCTCAAGGAAATGGACACGCTGAGAGAGGGGTACAGATTGCAAAGAGAATCTTGAAACAGAAAGACCCTTTGCTCGCACTCATGTGTTACCGTTCTACCCCGTGCGCCACCACAGGTGTCAGCCCTGCAGAATTACTCATGGGAAGAAAGATCAAAACAACACTCCCCACGCTCGAGTCAAATCTCCAACCCAGATGGCCTGATCTACGAGCGGTCAGGTGTAAGGATGCTAAAGAAAAACGGAGACAAGCATTCTACTATAATCAGCGTCATGGCACAAAGCACTTACCCCCACTGAAATCAGGCGACAACATCCTCTCCAAGTTGGATCACCAGAACACCTGGGGGACCCCTGCTGTAGTTGCTAGTGACAGTTCTACTCCCAGGTCTTACATCGTTGAGACACAACAGGGGACGACTCTGAGACGCAACCGTCGCCACCTGTTATGCATGCCTGCTTCATCTGGAGATGCTTCTCCACCTGCTCTACAACGTCCACAGCCTGAGCCTACTGTGCAACAGGCTGAACCTGCCATATTTACAGACACTGCATCACCAGTTATGCAGACCTGTCCACCTCCTGCACAAGACGGACGGGTGTTCACGCGGTCCGGCAGGCTTAGTAAACCTGTGGTCAGGCTGACATTGTAAAACTAAAATAAATTAAAAAAAAGAGAGAGATGAGTAGAAATATGAATGCACTCATTTTGATGTTGCAAGTTGTTGCATGTTCCAAATGCACTAATTTTGATGTTATAATCTGTTCTGTTTGTTTTCCTGGTTATATACCGGTACATATATATATATAAACTTGTTATGAAGTGTTATGGAAGGAAAGAGAAAACAAAAGTTTAAAAGGGGAGATGTCATATAAGCACTGATATTTCAGCAGTTAGTTACAGTTAGTTACAGTTAGTCACTGTGCTGCACCAGAGCCATATATATAGAGAGTTCTGACACTCTTTGAAGTCGCCGACAGGCGGCATTCGTTCCAAACAACGGCTATGGAAACCTTGTGGAGCTGCGCCCTCTGGCGGCGACGGAGCGCTACTGCAGGCAAAGTCAGCCCGTTAAACAGAGCCATGGAACGAATCGCCCCCTCCATGACCCACGTGACTTCCGCATTCCATTCTTACAACGGCACTCTATGGAAGTGTCGCAACTCTCACTTTATATGGCTCTGTGCTGCACTAAGGGGGTTGTCATGGTAACGCCAGCTGAGTGATCTGTGTTATTCGGTCCTGCTGCTCATGTCATATGCTGTGTTGGTTCTGAGCTGGCATAAAGAAGAGTTCTGGTAAAAGCTGAACAAGTGTGTGGACATTCAGTTACTTTACAGCACTCACATGCGATCACTGGACTTCTGCTAGCAATGATAACTATTTGGGTGTCACGGCTCACTTTATTGATGACAGCTGGAGCCTGCACTCCTTTGCTTTAACTGTGAGTAAATCTACCGAGCGCCACTATGCAGAGGCATGTGCATAGCACATCCAGGCGGTCGCACAAGAATGGAACATTGAGAAAAAAATAACAACGCTCGGGACAGACAGTGCTCGAAACCTGACAGCAGCTGCAAGGCTCCTTCCATATGAGCACCTGCCTTGTACTGCACACGCGCTGCAGAGAACAATCACAGTGTCACTGGGGGACGGTGGATTTGATGCTGCTTTAACCAAATGTCGAAAAATTGTTGGTCACTTCAAGCACAGCCCATCTAATGCTAGAGAGTTGAAGCAACAGCAAGTTGCACATAAACAAAAAGAAGAATCCCTGATTCAAGACGTGCCCACAAGATGGAACTCTACTTTACACATGATCCAAAGGATCCAACAAAATAAATCATCAATAGAGGCGACGCTGGCACAACAGAACAGCAAAATCCCCCAGCTTACAGAAGCTGAGCTTGGAAAGCTGAAGAAGTTGGAGGAGCTACTTGAGCCATGCAGGTACGGTTTTATTTCTTTTTCCTTGTAGTTAAGTTGATATTAGTTAAGTCAGTGGGTCAGTTAAGCTGTGTAAATAAACAAACCAATTGTGTGTGTGTTTTTCTGCATATTTAAATTATTAAAATTTTATTATTTGGTTAAATATAGTATTTTACAAGTCATGTATAAAGCTAATTAACAACATTACCCCCAAATATTTAAAAGGTGTTTAAAAAAAGAGAGTCAATAATAAAATAAAATACAATTCTTCTTTCTGCTCCCTTTTCATTCAGTGTTTTTCTTTTTGATGAATTTGCTTTTTTATTCTAAATGAATGAATAAATGAATTAAATTAAATAAAAGCTCTAATGATTTTTTTTTCAGTCAACCTTTACTTACACAGGTTAGTCTCAATGAGCCTCAAGGACTCATTTACAAGAGAGACCTGATTATTGTTTATTAATTTGTGTTTTCACAGGTATGTCACAGAAACTGGGTGGACAGAACTACATCTCCTGTTCTGTGGTGCTGCCTGCCTTCTGCCACATGTTCAGAGTCATGGAGCCTTCAGATGATGATACTGTCAACACACTGCGATTCAAGAAGGCCTTTTGTGAAGACCTGGCTCAACGAAAGAACTCCAATCTCACTTGGCTCAAGAATGCTACTGCACTTCATCCCAGGTTCAAGGACTTAAAATGCCTGCCTAAATCTGAGAGAGGCGAAGTGTGGAGTTCTTTAAACAATTTGCTCAAAGAGGGTAGAAATGACCAGATCCAAGATGCTCAAACAGCAGGGGAAGCACCACCAAAGAAGAGGAAGATGTCCATCTTCTTGCTTGCATCACCTGATTCAGACACAGACGATGAGGCAGACTCCATTCAGTCTACACTGGACCGCTACAAATCAGAAACCAAAGCTGACATGGTAGTGCCCACTGCAGTGGTGGTCAAAAAGAAGGGACTCATACCCCGGACTAGCACAAATTGCCCGCAAATATCTCTGCACACCTGCCACCACCGCATCGAGACTACGGGGAAAACGCGAGGTGGGGGTGTCTGCATTTACGTTAACAAAGACTGGTGCACGAACTGTGCCGTTATCAGCAGGATCTGCTCAGCTGCTGTGGAGCTTTTAACAATAAGATGTAGGCCACATTACCTCCCCCGCGACTATTCAGCGATAATAATAAGCAATGTTTACATAGCACCCGATGCTAATGCTAAAGTCGCCCAGGAAGAAATTCATGAGTTACTCACTTCGCTGCAGTGTAAATATCCTGAGGGGTTTTTCATTGTTTCCGGGGACTTCAATCACGTGGATTTACGTGCCATCCTTCCAACCTTCAATCAGCACGTTTTCACAGAAACACGAGGAAATAAGACATTAGACCAGGTCTACACGAATGTGAAGGGGGCGTACACGGCGAAGCCACGCCCACCGATCGGGGCTTCCGACCATCGCTCCCTGCTATTGGTCCCTAGACAGCTCCCCCCACTCCGACGTTCGATGCCAGAACAAAGAGTGATCACATCGTGGCGCCAAGATAGTTCCCCCATGCTAAGAGACTGCTTTGAAAACACAAACTGGTCTGTCTTCAAAGAGGCAGCTACGAATGGAAATTCAATTGACCTGGAGCTTTATGCTTCCTCTGTCCTGGGTTACATCAGTACATGTGCTGAAAATGTATCCATAAGAAAGTGTGTTAAATTTTACCCCAATCAAAAACCCTGGCTAAATAAGGATGTCCGCACCCTGCTGGCAGCCAGGGACACTGCATTCAAGTCTAAAGATACTGAGGAGTTGAGAAAGTGCAGGAGAGAACTGGATGATGGCATAAAGAAGGCCAAAGCCGCGTATGCACAGAGGATCGAGGGACAGTTCACCTCACATGATCCAAGGAGCATGTGGCAGGGCATCAAATGCTTAACAGACTACAAGGGCAAAAGCAAACAATGCCCCAGGGACCCATCCCTGCCTGATGCCCTCAATAAGTTTTATGCACGTTTTGATGATCCAAACAGACCAACTAGCACCAGACTCACCTCATCACCAGACGAGGAGCACCTCAAAGTGACCGCAGCAGAAGTGAGAGGCAGTCTCAGAAGGATCAACCCTCATAAAGCTACGGGTCCAGACAACATCCCAGGGAAAGTTCTGAAGGAATGTGCGGACCAGCTCTGTGAGGTGCTGGCTGACATCTTCACCACCTCACTTGCACTGGAGTCAGTTCCCACCTGCCTGAAGACCGCCACCATCATCCCAGTCCCAAAAAGCTCCACAGTGACTGGTCTGAATGACTATAGACCGGTGGCCCTCACCCCGATAGTCGCTAAATGTTTTGAGAAACTGGTCATGTCCCACATCAAGACAGCCGTCAACATCAACGAGGACCCTCATCAATATGCATATCGTGAGAACCGATCAACAGAGGACGCCATCTCCTCCGTGGTCCACACTGCTCTCACCCACCTGGATCAGAAGGACTCATACGTGCGTCTGCTCTTTGTGGACTTCACATCTGCCTTCAACACCATGATCCCCCAAACTCTGATAGACAAACTATCCACACTTGGACTAAGCCCCTCTATTTGTAACTGGGTCTTAGACTTCTTAACAGACAGACCACAGTCCGTGAAGATCCACAACTTCTCCTCCTCCACCATCACCCTCAGCACTGGCTCTCCTCAGGGATGTGTGCTGAGCCCTCTTCTGTTCACTCTGCTCACATATGATTGTACAGCCACACATCCAGGCTGTCATATTGTTAAGTTTGCAGATGATACAGCTGTGGTGGGATGCATCACAGATAATGATGAATCCAGCTACAGACAGGAGGTGGAACATCTGGAGAGCTGGTGCAAAGAGAACAACCTTCACATGAATGTGAAGAAGACGAAGGA
The DNA here is from genome assembly GCA_038048925.1 of Garcialebias charrua. Lineage (NCBI taxonomy): Eukaryota > Metazoa > Chordata > Actinopteri > Cyprinodontiformes > Rivulidae > Garcialebias > Garcialebias charrua. Next base: position 29,963 of record JBBPBX010019834.1, on the reverse strand, counting down.
GATGATTGTGGACTTCAGAAGGAACAAACACACCCACACCCCACTGTATATAGGTGGATCTGCGGTGGAGGTGGTCTCCAGCTACAAATACCTGGGTGTACACTTGAATGATAACCTCAGCTGGAGCAATAACACCACCAGCCTGATCAAGAAAGGTCATCAGAGACTCTACTTCCTCAGACGGCTGAGACGAGCCGGTCTGAGAAGCCCAGTCCTCACCTCGTTCTACAGGTGTGCAGTGGAGAGCGTCCTGTGCTCCAGCATCAACGTGTGGCATGGAGGCTGCACAGTTGCAGAGAGAAAAGCTCTGCAGAGAGTGGTGAAGGCTGCACAGAAGTCTGTGGGAGTCAGTCTCCCCACCATCACAGACATTTACACCTCCAGATGCAGAAAAAGAGCCACCTGCATCATGAAAGACCTCACTCACCCAGCACACTCACTCTTTGCACCACTCCCCTCGGGACGGAGGTTGAGGAGCATCAAATGTAGAACCACTAGACTGAGAAACAGCTTCTACCCTGAGGCTGTCAGACTCATGAATAAATAAATAATAAGAATAAACACTGCAAAATGTCACATCATACTGATACTGTACTGATCTGTTTCTTGTTGCTGCGTTCATCTGTGACCATCTGCTCATGTTCGTGCTGCTGTTTATAATGATGTTTTTCTACTACATTAGGGCTTAGTGTATTACTAGCTGATGTGATGTCTCTCTTAGTTAATCCTAGATGTTATTATTGTATTTCTCTTGCATTTGTTGTTGGATGTAACTGGGACCCTGTGTACATAATCTCGTTTTCAACACATGTACTACATGCGGTGCAAATGACAATAAATTCTCTCTGACTCTGACTCTGACTCTCTGACCACTGTACCCTGTAAAAGACTGTTCTCCCTCTCAGGCCACATTGTTCAGAAGAAGAGAGCTGCTCTCTCTTCAAGTAATGTAGAGACTGGTTTGCCTTAGTAGCTGGCTAAATGAAGAGGAGTAGATCTGGTACATGTGGTTTAAAAACAAAGCAGAAATGTTCTGTAAGGTTCTAAATTGCAGTTCACACTAATTCATACAGTTTATCAAACTGTAAAATGTTTTTAACCACAAAATGATTGTTTGCAATGCACTTTAGTTAGGTGCTGCATTTTCTTTACAATGTTTTTCTTCAATTTTTAAACACTGTGTGAAAGTAAAAACAAAACAATAAAGGTTATGACTCAACTGATGAATGAATCCATCTTTATTATAAGTTGCCTTAAAGTGTTTAATTGTGATTAATCACAATTAATTTTAAAACTGATTTGCGATTAATTAGTTATTTTTTATTAATCGATCAACAGCCCTACTTTTTGCCTTTGCTGATTCTGAGTTGGTAGACAATTGTGGACACTTTGTCTGTTATCAGATGAGGACCAGTCCACCTGGGCATTAGTTTGCGGGCATTAGTTCCGGCCCCGGACTCTCCTTTCCCGGTTGTGGGGGCGAACGTATAGTACCAGACCCTGTCTCCCACTTGGAGTTCCTCGTGAGAGGCCTTCTGGTCATAGTATGCCTTGCGTCCCTCAGTGGACTTCTCCAGGTTTTTTTGGGCAAAAGCAAAAGTGTTTCTGAGGTGTATATTCAAGTATTTCATGTATTGTTTGGTGGTGTAGGCCGTCACCATGGCGGCATCACCTGGTTGGTACAACAGGTGTAGAGGGAGAGTCATTTGTCGACCGGTCATCATCTCGAAGGGAGAGATGCCAGTTGATGTGTGTGGAGTGGCCCTTATGGCCATGAGGACCAGAGGGAATTTCACGTTCCAGTCCTTGTGATTTGTGGCTATGTATTTTTTCAAAATACTAACCACAGCTCTGTTTGCTCTCTCCACTTGGCCTGAAGCCTGTGGGTGAATATGGAATTTGGCTTTGACGCCTAGCGTCTTCCACATTTCTTTCATCACTTAACCTGTGAAGTGTGTACCTTGGTCTGAGTTCACCCTAAGGGGGAGTCCAAACCTTGAGAATACAGTGAACCCCTCCACTCTCGTGATAGGAGCAAAGGTGGAGACTGGAGCTTTTAACTTGGCTGGCCCTGCTGCAGCTTCGTTCCAGTGTGCTGCCACAGCTGGGAAACGAGGCCAGATGGGATCAGGGCACCGGGCCGAGGTGGAGCCAAAACTTCCCGCTAGATCGTCCGATCGGGGCAGGGGGAGGGACAAAAAGTCCCTTCGTGTCCGCAGCCTCCTGGATGATGGCGGGCAGCTCCTGGAGGAGTGCGTCAATGGCCGGAAGGGTGATGGTCGCTGACCTGGGAAGAAGCAAGGGCGTCGAGCATCTGCTCTGCCACCCCTCTTCCAACACCACGCTCTTCAGAAGGGAGGGAGCAGCGGGGTTGCTGCCTTCATCACCGCGGTCGGGTGAACCGTGCGACTCACCTGACCTATTAAAAAAGGTAATGGCGTCTTCCAGCGATGTCTCCTCTGCCAGCTGCCACTCATCACTTCCGATATCCTTGAACAAGGCTGCACGCCTCACCTGCTCTTTGAGCGGGAGGAGGCTACAGAGACGGTAGGAACCGGTGATCTCAGCGTGGCGGGGACCCAAGCAGCCTTCACACACTTTGTGCAGGTCGAAGCTCATCAGGTAGCCGACCTGGCAGGAGGGGCACATCCTGAGCGAGCTGGACATCTTCTTCGTGTTAGGTCTTCAGTGCTCAATGGCTGAATGAAAACGGGAGATGATTGTCCGGTCTCACCGGAATTTACACGACCGGTAGGCCCACCCACAGCAGGTGGGCGTGGACTAAAAGTTTTCAGTGCGCGCTGAGCGCCAAGAGAATTATCCAATAGTGAGGCGTATAGGGCGGAGCCTACACGAAATAGAACAGCTGCAAACAGTGAAAACAACTGCAAACATTGAAAGCAACTGCAAACAGTGAAAACAACTGCAAACATTGAAAACAGCTGCAAACACTGAAAACAACTGCAAACACTGAAAACAACTGCAAACACTGAAAACAGCTGCAAACACTGAAAACAACTGCAAACACTGAAAACAGCTGCAAACATAAAAAACAACTGCAACCAGTGAAAAGCTACATGGTTCAAGCATGGCTCCCCAAACGCAACCTGTCAAAATAAGAAAGTTCCCAGATCTTGTTCCGGCAGAATCCAGCTCAAACTAAGCTCTGGGTGTTGATAACTTGATGGGCAAGTACACAAAGGCATGTGGTAACACAGGTCATGCTACACATTGCTGATTTTTGTTGTGCATGCGTACCTGCGTACCAATTATGTGCACCCCTGTAGTTGGTAGTGCTTCTAGGGTAAGATGATTTCGGTCTTAATATTTTTTTCAAAAGCTCTCAGCTATAAACACAGAGCACCACCAAGTGGGCTAATGCAAAAATTTAAAGTATAGGGACAGAATAAATATAAATAAACAATACTAAGAAGAATACACTATTCATTAGAATGAATATTTGCCTCAGGTGGAGGAGTTCAGGTATCTTGGCATCTTGTTCACGAGCAATGATAGGATGAAGCAGGAGATGGATCAACAGATTGGGGCCTTGTCCTCAGTAATGTGGGCATCGCTTCGGACTGTCATGGTGAAGAGAGAGCGAAGTCGAAAGGCAAAGCTCTTGATTTACTGGTCTGTCTGTGTTCCAGCATCCACCTATGGTCATGAGGTTTGGATCATGACAGAAAGAAAGAGCTTCTGGATACAAGCGGACAAGATGAGCTTTCTTTGCAGGGTGACCAGGCTCGGCCTCAGAGATGGGATGAGGAGCTTCTTCAGGCGGGGGGAGCTCAGAGTAGAGCCACTGCTCTTCCTCATTGGAAGTAGTCAGTTGAGATGGTTCTGGCATCTGATTAGGATGCCTCCTGGTAAACCTCTCCTTAGAGCAGGGGTGTCAAAACTCACTTACAAAAGGAGCCAAAATTAAAACCTTTTTTCAAATTAAGGGCCAGTTTCAGAATCTACATTAACTCAAGTTAGATACCCAACATCTTTATTGGTTGCAGGTTCCTCAACAAGAGTTTGATTGGTCTCATTTGATGATTTCTGTTGCATTTTTTATATCATAATCAGACATTACTGAAAAAAGTGATAAAGTATTTTACATAAAAAAACAACTTGGGGAAAAGATAAGATGTTAAGGAGGGCCACATTTGGCCCCAGGGCCTTGAGTTTGACACATATGCCTTGGAGGTTTTCTGGGCATGTCCCACTGGTAGGAGACTCAAGGGAAGACCCAGAAGTTACTGGAGAGATTGTTCATCTTCTCTGACCTGTGAATGCCTCGGTGTCCCCCAGAACGAGTGGAAAAGTGTTACTGGGAAGAGGGATGTCTGGGTTTCTCTCTTGGAGCTGTTGCCTCCACGGTCCATTTATGGAAAAAATGGTAGAAAATGGATGGATGAATGGATGGATGAATTGTGAACCTTGTTGTACCCGTACTGTTTTATGCTCATGTGACTACTTTTGAGACTAATGTGCTTGAGAAATATTTGCCAGTCTACAGTTCTCATGAGGTTTCAATTTATATTAAAATATATAAAAAAAGATTTTGCTTCATGACATTAAAATGCTTTATCTTACCAGTAGCTGCAGTGATGTTGACTCCACTGCTTCTGACGTTCTCAAACACAGAGAAGAGGATGAAGGTGTATTTAGTTCCAGCAGTGAGCGATGAGACTGTGTGAGTTACTTGTCCGACTCCATTTGGGGAACTGATGTTTGTCTCTGTGTTGTTGAACCGAAGAACAAAGCTGATGTTGTTGTTCACTTTGTTCCACTGGAGGGTGATACTGGTCTCAGTTTGTACCACTGGTTTGAAAGTATTGGGAGGCAGAGGAGCTGAAACAGAAAGTTTAAAGCAGAACTAATTATGATTGTCCACCAAAAAGTGCCTAAAAGCCAATAAAAGAAAACAAATATACAGTATACAGAATGTTGTGTAAAAACACTATTTTACTTATTAACTTGTTTAATAATTTCAGTATTGAAGTCCCCTAATTAAAAGAATGAATCAAAGAATGTTCAAAGAATGGATTATTGCGTATCATATTATTAGACTTTGTTATTTGCATCCCATGTAGTACATGAAGTGGAACAAAATTGCTTACTCAAGGTCCCAGTTACACCCCAAAAATATAGAGTATAAAAAAGAAAAAGTGTACAATGATCTATATGCTAAACAACAATAATATTATACAAATGACGTACATTAAACAGCAGTCTGAACATGAGCCTGTTGTGAGTAGATGGGTATGAATACAACAGCTTATTGGTAAGAAATCAGCAGCACATATAATCAGCAGCACAATTAAAGTGGAATTACAGTGATGTGTCTGGTTAGGGATTTATGAGTCTAACAGCTTCAGGGTAGAAGCTGTTCCTCAGTCTAGTGGTTCTACACTTAATGCTCTGCAACTTCCTGCTTGATGGGATCAGGGCAAAAAGTATGTGTGCTAGGTGAGTGGAGTCTTTCATGATGCAGGTGGCTCTCTTCCTGCATCTGGAGGTGTAGATGTCTGTGATGTGGGGAGGCTGACTCCAGCAGTCTTCTGTGCAGCCTTCACCACTCTGCAGGACTTTCTTTTCTGCAGCTGTGCAGCCTCCATGCCACATGGTGATGCTGGAGCACAGGATGCTCTCCGCTGCGGGAGGACTGAGCTTCCCAGACCAGCTCGCCTCAGCCATCTGAGGAAGTATAGCCGCTAATTAGACTGGAAATGTTGTTGCCCCAGCTGAGGTTGTTATTCAGGTGCACACCCAAGTACTTGTAACTTGACACCACTTCCACTGCAGATCCTCGTAGGTGCAGATGGCGGTAGGTGTGTTTGCCCCTTCTAAAATCCACAGTCATCTCTTTTGTATTCTTCACATTGATGTGAAAGTTGTTCTTCCTGCACCAGCTCTCCAGGTGTTCCACCTCCTGCCTGTAGCTGGACTTATCGTTGCATCGTCGTCCTTTTTTTTTTCCTCACTCGTCCTCGAGCAAGACGGATGCTTTTCTTACCTCTCTTGCTTTCCACCTGCTTTTTTGCTCTCTGTCTTGTGTATCGGAACTTCTACTTACACATCTTCCAAATCGTAAATTGCTGTCATGGATTTGGTCAGCTGGCCTTTCAACGCAATTGATAATTTTTTCAATCAAGTGACAGGCTGCTGAGAGCCCTCATGCCCTGCTGAGACATGTGGCTGGGTACGTCATGGATCCGTGGGGAAAGTGGAAAATGCTGTGCCTTTCTGTGTTGTCTCTGGAGGATGTCGAAGGTTTATACAACATTGGATTTATGATAACAGGGTTTCTGCTTTTTGGCACCATCGGATGGATGGATGGAGTGATGCATGGATTTGTGAACCTTGTTGTACCCATACTAATACTGTTGTATGCTTGTGTAACCACTTTTGAGACAGATGTGCTTGAGGTATATTTGCCTAACTACAGTTCTCATGAGTTTGCAATTTATAGTAAAAATCTAAAATAAATAAATAAATAAATAAAACAAAGATTTTACTTCATGACATTAAAGTGTTTTATTTTACCAGTAGCTGAAGTGATGCTGACTCCACTACTTCTGATGTTCTCAAACACAGAGAAGAGGATGAAGGTGTATTCAGTTCCAGCAGTGAGAGATGACACTGTGTAAGTTACTGGTCCAGCTCCAGTTGATGAACTGATGTTTGTCTCTGTGTTGTTGAACCAGAGAACAAAGCTGACGTTGTTGTTCATTTTGTTCCATTGCAGAGTGATGCTGGTCTCATTTTGTGCTGACGGTCTGAAACTGTTTGCATTCAGAGGAGCTGAAACAGAAAGTTTAAAGCAGAATTAATGATGAGTGTTTAACCAAAGTGCCAAAGAGCCAATACAAGAAAACAAATATATTCAGTTTTTTTTGTGTAAAAACATACCGTAACGATTTTGTTGTTGATTAAAGTATTTAACAGTTTCTGTATTGAAATATATGAATTAAAAGACTAAATCAAAGAAAGTTCAAAGAATTAATTAATTCAAATCATAGGCATAGTAGACTAAGTGTACCCGTCTTTTGTCATTACTGGGAGCTGGACCCAGCACAAATTGGTTTATGGAAGCTGCCATATTGTCTAAAAACAAGCACCTTATTTAATGGCCTTAAAATACTACAGTATATTAAAAAATGTTTTCTACACTAAACTATCAATATCTTTGAGCTATTTTACCTCAAATAAAAATGTTAAATTTAAATTATTTGAATGCTTTTTAAAACTCTTTAACAGGATTTTATGTAGAATAAAAATCAATTTTTTTTATTTATTTTTTTACACTAACTGACATTTATTTCATTGCAATTTAAAAAGAAACAAAGAAAACGCACAAGTTATTCTTTGAAAAAAAAAAAAAAAAATCCACACTCAAGTTTTGTTACAACCCTTCAGCCCACAGGACCCTTTTGGTCAAACTCAAACCTGTTTCTCAGTGGTCGGACATGGAGGCTTTTTTCTCATCTTTTATTTATTTAATATTATTATTTTTATTTATTTATTGTTATTATTATTATTATTATTATTTTTTTAGATTTTATTTTGAGTTTTCAAAGTTAGGAACATACATATACCGGTATACAGACACACAAACAGAACCCAGATGCACAAGCCAAAGTATGAAACATTACAATTAGCACATGGTGTACACACACACTACACATATTCATGAACTTATACATAGACCCATTAGAGGGCGGCTGGTGGGAGAGACCATGGAAAATTTCAGTTTAATCTGGTCGTCAAAAACTGATCCAGGAAGGGATTCCAATAGCGCAAGAAGGTGTCTGTAGCGCCTATCCGAAGTCTCTCCATCTGTATCACTGACATATTAAATATTATTTATTTTTTACTTTTAAACTTTACCCATGAACAACACTCTTTTATTCGTTCATTCATTCAACTTTTATTTATACAGGCTAGCCTCATTGAGCCATGGGGACTCATTTGCAAGAGGGACCTGTTTCAGACAGAACAGATAAAGTACAGACAAGAAAACAGTAGACAATGATTACAATAACACCACAGTAAAAATGCAGCTAAAATAAGAGTAGTGTACAAAACAATAAATCAGGATGCTGTGAAACAGATTGAAATACTAAAAACAAGAACATAATTGTTTTGATTTTTCTATTGACATTATTAAATGTTTGAAATCCCATAAAGAAATCAAGGAGGACAACTTCAGTTCCTGTTGCAAGGTGCCCCAGGTCGAAGGAGCTGAGTAGGACAAGGCCTTTTTGCCAAGTTTGGTCCGCAATGAGGGAACGCAGCAGGTAGTGATGGACTGAGAGCGCATGTTTTAACTGCACTGACAGCGTGACATGTTGGAGGAGATATAAGAAGGTAGCAGATCAAGCAGGGATTTATAGATGAAAATGAACTAGTGTGAGAACCTACATGTAGATGATGACCAACTGACCATAGAGTACAGGGTGCAGTGATCAAGTCAAAGTCAAAGTCAACTTTATTGTCAGAACTGCAATATGTACAGGACATACACAGGACCGAAATTGCGTTTCTCTCAGTCCCTCGGTGCAACAGTAAACATCTAAACATTGAAACACTGAAACATATAATAATAGACATAAGCATAAAATAGTAAAACTAACACTGTCCTGAGTTTTTTTGCATAGTGGTATAAGAGTATGAAAATTTACACCAACTCTAAAACTAAAACATTAAACATTTAATGAACATAATACTGTCCTGAGTTTTTGCATACTAGTATAAAAAAAGAGTATAAAAAGTATAACTAAAATAAACTAAAGGTTTCTAGCATTGACATTTGCAAAGTGGCAAAGCAGCGTATGAGTTAATGTACACAGTATATGTATGAGGTAGTAGTTGATGTTGTTATAGAGGCAAAAAGTGGCATATGCAGTAAGGCACATTGGGCATCCCTAAATAAGACCGTTCAGAGCACACTGTATATGTACCAGCAGTGGTGTAGATATTAGAGTAGTGTAAATGTAAACAGTAGTAATTACATGTAAGCAGTAGTAATAAAAGTAAACAGTATTAATAAATGTAAACAGAGAATGTAAACAGTATTATGATTATAGGCAGTGATGTAATACAAACATTAGTGCAAGTATGAGAAGTAGTGCAAACTGTATGAGCACATGACCGAGAGTTTAGTGAATAACCCGTTTGATGACACAGAGTCCAGTGTTAAAATCTTTGTGTTGAGTGGTAATGTGTGAGAAAGTTTTAGTGTTAAGGCAGTTCAAATGGGAGGGGGGGCAGAGCAGGCAGAGTGTTTAGCATTCTGACTGCCTGATGAACAGAGCTGTCTCTCAGTCTGCTGGTTCGAGCCTGGAGACTCCTCAGTCTCCTCCCTGATGGCAGCAGTCTGAAGCAGCTGTGTAGTGGGTGTGTGGGATCACCTGCCATGCAGTGGGCTTTCCGAGTGAGGCGTTTGCTGTGTAAGTCCTGCAGTGAGGGCAAGGAGGTGCCCACGATCTTCTCAGCTGCTCTCACAATGCGCTGGAGGCTCTTGCGGCAGGATGCAGTACATGCACCAAACCACACAGTGATGCAGCTGGTCAGGACACTTTCTATGGCACCTCTGTAGAAGGTGCTCATGATGGGGGTTGAAGCTCCAGCCCTTTTCAGCTTGCGGAGAAAGTAGAGACGCTGGTGAGCCTTCTTTGCCAGTGCTGCAGTGTTCCTGCTCCAGGACAGGTCCTTTGAGACGTGCACTCCCAGGAACTTGGTGCTGTCTACTCTCTCCACTGCGGTGCTGTTGATGGTCAGAGGGGCATGTTGGGCATCCCTCTTCCTGAAGTCCACAACAATCTCCTTTGTCTTCTCCACGTTGAGAGTGAGATTGTTGTGTCCGCACCACAAGGCCAGGCGGCTCACCTCGTTCCTGTAGTCCGTCTCATCGTTGTTGCTGATGAGACCCACCACTGTTGTGTCGTCCGCAAACTTGATGAAGTGGTTGGAGCTGTACGATGGTGTGCAGTCGTGTGTTAGCAGGGTGAATAGAAGGGGGCTCAGCACACATCCTTGTGGGGCCCCTGTGTTCAATGTGATGGTGCTAGATGTGTTACTCCCGACCCGCACTGTCTGTGGTCTCCCGGTCAGGAAGTCTAGCAGCCAGTTACACATTGAGGTGTTCAGCCCCAGACTGTCCAGTTTAAATAAGTTTAATAAGGGGGAATAAATAAAGTTTCCAAATGTATATATATTTTTAAAGAAAAATCGTTGCAACAAAGTAATAACCAACACAAATTTTCTTATACAAAGTATTTTGTTTATTATTTATTTACCTAAAGTTTATATAATTTGTTATTGACACATTCTATAGAATGTTTAAACTCACATATCTCTTTAAGATATTACATCAGTAAATTTTAATTTTTAGATCAAGTAACATGTCATACTTTTTGTGTTGAGCTTATTGGAGTCCATGATTTATTTATTTAACTCAATTTAAATGTGCCCTGCAAAAGCTTTAGGCCAAATCTGATTTTTTTTTAAACTTTGGTTCCAAAGAGTCAGACTTTCTTGGGATCTCTGCAAGTTTTCTTCATAAAGATACAGGGAGTCCTCGACTTATGGCAACTCGGACTTACGAACGCGCTCCGAACGCTAGTACGTGCTGTGTTTATTGATGAATGTGTGGTGTAATGTGTTAGCTAACCGTTTGTAAATGAAGTTCTGTGCATGTTTATGTATGTACGCTTGTTCAGTCTCATGTCGATAAGCGGGTGTGTGGCGGCAGCGTACGAACGCCACGTGTTCTGAGTTTTGTCTTACGTCCAAAAATCCAGACTTACGAACGCCACGTGTTCAGAGTTTCGACTTACGTCCAAAAATCCGGACTTATGAACGACACGTGTTCTGAGTTCCGACTTACGTCAAAATCGGGTTATGAACGGTGCGTAGTTCCGGAACTCGTTTGTAAGTCAAATACTACCTGGATATCCACAGTTTCTAAAGGTCTTTTAAAGTTTTTCTTTAAATTCTAGCTGGCAGTCCAGTCCTTTTTAACTAATCAAGACAACTTAGTGTTCAGTGAATAAAAGGAGACAAATGGATGACAAAATAAGTAATACGTTAAAAACAACAACAAAAAAGCAGAATTAGAGAGATGTGATTTAATTGAGAAATTGTAAGATTTTCATTCTCTATCCATTAGTTGATCACACATTTTCAGCAAATAGCTTTTTGGAAATCATTTTGTTAGTTCTTAAATACTATTTATTGCTATCAATAAATCAAACTACGTTATCCGTAGTGTTTTTCATAGACTAAACTAAATAAAGGGGAATAAATTGTTTTCTGACAGGCTGATGGTAATAAAGTGCCAAATAGATATTTTTTTACCAAATGGTTTGTTATTTATTTACACACCAGTGGTTCTTTTATAGAGTTTAGGAGCCTTGTTTTGTCTGAATAATTTACAGGTCAGAGTTAAGTGACTTAACAAACAAAACACTTCGAAATAGTCAGGTACAGAATTAAATATGAGTGAAGAAGCAGCCGAAGTCCAAAGGAAAAGTTTGAAAGACCTTTAGAAAACCTGAAGAAAACCCACACATGCACGGAGAGAACATGCAAATGCCACTCAGAAAGATCCCCCGGTTGGGATTCTATCCGGTGACCTTCTTGCTGAAAGGCAACAGCTCTACCAACTGAGCCACCATTTTATGAAATAATATAATAAAAACTTAAAGAAATGAGTGATAACATATGAGTTTCCTCCTGCCTCAGTTCAGACAGGGCATTTATAATAGGTTATTACCACAATATTAGTGATGACATCCTCTTAACATATTCTACAAGTGATAGATGGCTGGTTTTTTTTTGGTCATAAAAGCATAGCCCTCCCTCTCCACACTGAGCCAGGTTACTGTCAACAGGGTCGTAACAAGTGCAGTTCTTGTGATTGTGACCTAGCCACTGTTTCAGTCTCAGTTTGATTTCACTCACACACAAATAATGTAACAAAGAAAGAACACAGTCCTGTCAATAGATCCTTGGATTTGGGAACAGCCTGCTGGCTCTATTCCTCTCTTACTGTGCCAGATCAGCGGGGTCGCCTTATGAATCATTGATGGCCGGTTCCAGTAGCTTAATGGCCTCTAATGCTCTATAATGATCCCCCGTCAACGCCACGTGCGCGCCCTTAATGGATCCAATACCGTGGAGAGTAACCCGTGGTTTGGACTTTGATATCTTGACTTCTTTTTTTTTTTTTGGCCAAGCAGCTCACAACAGGAAGTGGGAGAAGCCATGAGCATAAAGCTGCGGAGCTCCACAGGCGCAGCATGGCTTTCCCTCTCCGACGGTCGACTTCAGGTAAGGCCAGAAGGCTAAAGCTCTGCCAGGTGTTTTAAAAACAGAGTCGACCTCGAGGACGCCTCGCTTTTTGGAACAAAGTTTTATCAGCGTAGAAGGAATAATGAAGTGTGGTGACAAGCAGACTGAAAGTCTTCTTCCTCATTAGTGTTATGAATTGATGATGCAGCTGGTTATAGGTTTTAAAATGCTCCTTACTTTGAACTATTTCATTTTTTGAAGAAAACCGTTGCATTAAAGGCAGTAGGACCTTAAGGAGCTCTCCTTGGTGCTGAAAACAGCACAGGATGTGCCCTAGTCATTCTTGGACTTTTTTTGTGTGATTTACAAACACAGATATTGAATGACCTTCTAATGTAGGCTGTGAATGTTTTCTCATGTATTTTCTGCAGCTTCAAGAATAGACCTGTTTTTATGGACCTGTTTTTTATGCATTTGAGTTGAGAGCCTGTCTGTGTCTGTGTGTAGACTTTACAAACTGAAGAGGAAACTGAAAACGGATACTCTAAAGGCCTAGCAGTTCTTGAAGGAATGTTTCTTGTTACCGTTAAAGCTTGAGGTTTAAACTAAAACCATCCAGTGCAGAGAAAAGATGAAGTTATATCTGTTTTAGTCTAACTTTGTAAATGACGTTACACTCTACAGTACTTATTTTTGATTCTTTCTTTTTTTTGTATAATTAGCAAAAGCTACTGGATGCCTATGTCTGTCTGTCTGTCTGTCTGTCTGTCTGTCTGTCTGTCTGTCTGTCTGTCTGTCTGTCTGTCTGTCTGTCTATCGGTCTATGTCTATCGGTCTATGTCTGTCTGTCAGTCTGTCTGTCTGTGATCTCATGCGATATGATAACAAGACGAAATGTGTTGAGGATGACTCAACTACTAGCACATCAAATGTAGCTCAATATCTGTAAAACTGACTGAGTTACAGTTGTGTGTGTACGTGCGTGTGTGCACTACGGTCTATTAGCTGTGGCGGCTATCTTAAACGTGGTTAACTTGAAAAAGATGATTAATTTTTGATGTGCACCGGATATTTACTTTCTAGTAGTTTAGCTAAAATCTGTCCACAGGTTCATGAAATATTTTGCTAACCCTGCAGATGATTGAACACACGTAGACGGTAGCAAAAACATGATCCTCTTTCACCTTTGGAGACAAGTGATACTAGAAATAATGCTGAAAGAAGTATTTTATTAACTCAACTCACCATCAGTCACAGATTAAATAATTCTGAGCTGAGCGGTTCCTTAAACAAAGCTTGTCTAAAATAAGTTTCTTTACCAAAAAACTAGAACCACTTCTGTTTAAGATTCAAGTTAAAATCAGCCTGAATGAATTCAGAGATCAAAGTGATTCACCTTTCACTGTTAAAGTCTTCAAAGACCCTGAAGGACAGTTTCAGAGGATTACAGCAGGTTGTTTCTGCAGCGTGAAACTCAAATTTTGGAGTTATATTACAATTGTATATTCACCCCCGATAGTGTTTTCTCATAATATCTTGTGTCACGTTAAAATGATCCTTTCCTGTCTATCAAGGTTGAGTCAGGTCCTCTGGATGAATTCTTCTTTGTTAAAACATTTCGTCTTTAATCCGAAAGACTTCTTCAGTCAAAGAAGAATCTGTCCAGAGGACCTGACTCAACCTTGTTAGATTATTGAGCATGCATCAGGACAGAACCTTTGCTGTCTTTGCCACATCATCAAAAGCCATTAGGGGGCGCTACAGAGCTAAAAAATAAAACTAATAAAGAAAATATTATTTTCAAGTGATGCAACAGCTTATTGTGTAGTTAAACATGACTGTTCACTTAGTTTATTTTGATATACTAAAACAGAATTAGTTCTTATAAAGTCTAATGATTCCTTGTGTGTGTGTGTGTGTGTGTTTAGCTGCTTGCCCATCGATCAGCTTATTGATTCACTTTTTTCTTGTAACTCCTCGCTCTGCCATCAGCTGAAGGCAGGATTGATCGAGTCCCTCACCTTGTGTGAGACTGCTGCTTTTAATCTGAAAGCCTGAGTGCGTGGGCAGGATCAAATCAGGAAACTCGTGCAAGGACAGATGACTTTTGGTCATTTCTTTGTTTCCATTCAAGTTTATACATGATGTTGATTATTAAACCTCGTTGTGTTTGTCTTTACAAGAAATGTTTCAATTAATACTATCTTTGGCTGCATGTCTAATTATTATTATTATTTTTTTTACCAGCAGCCACTTGTGAGCAGGTCTTGACCTTCTCTTCACTTGCTGGCTTTTTTGCAGTCAGTTATTGAATTTAGCTCCTTTTCAGGGATTCTCACCATCTTTTCCTCTGAAGAACACCCGGCACTGATTGGTGTTCGGTCCCACATTTTGATGGGCCTTCGCTGTGAGTCTTCCTCCTCCTCCACTTCCTCTGGGTTTGCAGGTGTATGCAGCTGCAACAGCTGCTCATCTGTTTTCCTGCGGGGCCCGCCTGTGGCCCGCAGATGTGCACGAAGTGGCTGATTGCTGCTCTGAGCTTACTGCTCCGGTGCAGTAATGCTATATAAAACGTCTGGAGACAAACGACACACCTCATCTAATCTGAAGTGCTCTTTCTGTTGTTCCCCTCCTTTTTGTGAGCTGCAGCCTCTCAGAAGTGAATCTATGCACCACCAAAAATAAGGTTGTGAGCTCCTCCTCTTCCCTTCACAGTCTTGTGTGTTTCTTTTTGACATTTTCCATTGAGTTCATTTGCGATTTGTCTCATTTGACACATTTCTATCACTTACAGATAAAAAAGAGAAGCCAACGTGATAATTGGTTTTGCTTGTGTTATCAAATAATTCATAATTCCATAACATTAATGACATTCAAAATACCCTGATGCATGCTCAATAATCCAAGTATAAAAAATCTAAAAAAGCTAAGTCTGGTCCTCTGGACATTCAAAAAAACAAAACAAAACAAAAGTCTTTCGGACGAAAAACGAAACGTTTCTACAATTTTTTTTTGCTTTGTTTTGTTTTTTTGACTGTCCAGAGGACCAGACTTAGCTTTTTTAGATTAATGACATTAATTCATTAATGCATTAATTGTACATTAATTCCATAATTCTAAAATTGCGCCGCTTCGGATGGCTGCATGTTGGAGTAGATCTGTTACCTTCATTCTGGGATATTGCTTTTGGAAACTCTTTTTCTGGATATAAATCACCCTTTTTTATTATTGCTTCCTATGGTATTGAATGCTGTGCAGCTGGATGGATTTTTACTGAAAGCTCTTTCCTTTTGGACATTTGTTTTGATGCGTAACCATGACATTAATGTTGTTGTTTTTTTTTACAACCGGGAGCTGCTGATTAACAACTCAAAAGCTCAAATAATACCTCAACTGCAGCCCCAAATGTCAAATGAGTTGAAAAGGAGGCACAGTGGATGCATTCCCGTCTCCCTGCTGGCTGTGTTCGAGTGCCTGCACCACTGGGATCCTGGAACTGGCAGGAAATGTGACTCATGACAGCAAGGGCCGTGATCATCCCCTGACACCTACAGCCGGAGCTCGGCAGGCTGCTGGGAGGAGAGGCCATTGCTCAGGGTGGAGTTATTCTCAGGATGGGTCCTGCAGCCAGAGGGAACCAAGAGGCCAGCCGAGTCTGGGTGGATGGATTGGACAGCATTTGCAGCCATTTTCTTTAGATCCACCATGGGACAGACCTTTACAATAGATCCGTCTACAGCCATATCTAACACCTCTTAATGAAACAAGGATAACAAGTTTTAATTTCCCTTTGGGATTAATAAAATATTTTTGAATTAAATTTAATTGAATTGCAAATATCTCACAAACCACAAGATGAATTTTATGAAACTTGCAGAAAATAATCACCGGTTGAACGACTACAACTGATTAGCTTTCTGAGTCAACTGGATTCAAGATGGCTGCCACAGCCAGCTGAACTTAGAAAACACAAGAATGGCTATAATTTAGTCAATGCTTATAGATATTGTGTTAAAACTAGTGTTTACAGTTGAGTGCTATACTCCAGGTGGTACTCGTTGTGCAAATCTCTGCTTAAAACTAGCATTACCTGTTGGCGTCAACTCTCTTTGTTTGTTAGCAAAATACCTCATGAAACACTGAACAAATGTTAATGAAACTCTCAGAAAGTAACCATTGGATTTACATTTTTAACTGATTTACATTTGGAGTAAAAATGTTCTATGAAATATTATTTTATAAATGTTTTATTAATTTTTATTCATAAATGTTTTATGAAATATTATTTATGCAGGATCGAGAGATCGGCAAAATCCTCAAAAGAAACCCCAACTCAAGAGACTTCACACAGGACACTATTTTCTGCTTAAAACAAATGCTCTTTATTTTACCACAGAATATCAATAGCAAGCAAGCCAGAAGCAAACAAGTAGCACACTTTCATCTCAAAACTTCATGCAATGATTAACGCTTAAACAAAGATTCTTACCATTTGACAGTGTGGATTGGAGAGAGCCGTTTCAATCCCAAAGGCAGAGTTGAGCGTTAAACAAACGGACGATTACAGTATTTTCTGGTGTATAGGTCGCACCTGTGTATAGGTCGCATTGTCCTAATTATCACCAATAGATTGGAAAAATCCCTAGATAGGTCGCACTGGTGTATAGGTCGCACCTACGTTTAGCTCTGCTGCAAATGTCTGCCACAGGAGCGCACAGCAAGGCTTTTAAGAAGATTAACACTTAAAAACAATTATTTGTTTGATAAAAATTATAGCAAATATATGTCTGAGCTGAACTTTTCCTTAATAAATGAACGTAATTGTGAAATGAGCTGGATTTAAAAATTTGTTTCACCGAAAGTGATAGCAAGCCATATATAGGTCGCACCTGAGTATAGGTCGCAGGCCTTGAAAAAAAGCCATTAAAAGGTGTGACCTATACACAGGAAAATACGGTACTCATCGCCGGCAAACTCTCTATCTGGGAGTCCAAGCTGTCTCCTTTTATAGTCCTTTAGATAAGGATTGCTTGCGAAGCAGAGTTGGACAAGCTCTTTCCACAAGCAATCACCTAGTTTCAACAGGAACTGGACATTATCTTCAGGAACTAGAGTATCTCTCCCTCACCTCTAATCAAACCATTAGAACAAAACTCCAGAGATGATGAGATCAATAAACTGACTATTCCTGTGATGATGAAACCAGCACAGTTTAACTTCTTATCTCCCAGCTCCGCGGTAGTGACAGATATACACACAATGTCTGGACATTTCAGACTTTTAAGACTGATCAGATAACAAACTTATTTATTCATTATTCATTCCACCCTTTGATCTCTGATCAGTTCTAAAAATGTTCACCCTACATTTTATTCAACAACTAATACATACAAATCTTAAACAAATTAATATAGCAAAGCAAAATATTAATAGTTGCACGTCATAGGTTATGTTCATCTATGGCTTGAACCAATCACTGTGTAATTTCAAAAACCAATATTGAATCCAACAAGCATCAGAAATATTCCACAATCTTCTCCACTCATGGTTATGAATGGTTACCACTCTCCGGAAAGGTTCCAGTTGCACTTTTACATGTAATACTTGCAGATTACATGTAGTCCTATTTACCACCACTGGAATTTCATGTCTGTTGAAACACTTCCTGCATACGCAGAAAGTACAAGAACTGCTCACATTCGTCACCACTTATGATTGATTTGTAGGACATTCAAAGTTATCCTGTTTTCTGACATGGTTCATCTGTTTCCATAGTAGTCGGCAAGGCCCCCTTTTGCTTCTCCAGGACATGTGCTGTGTTGCGGAGGAGAGGTCGCCTAGCAGCACCATGGCACCGACGACAACAAACGTGATGACCCATGAGGTGATACCACCGTCACGGCACTTTCCGGGTTCGGCCATGCCGTCCTCTGCGCGCCTCTGATCCTCCCACCAGCAGCAGCCAAGGAAACACCAGGCTGTGAAGAAACACAATGCTTTTTGACAAATAGAATGACAATGATTAGTTTTCCCTTAGATAAAAGGTTTCATTTTTACTTTCCCCACCAAAATTGATCTGACCTGTAGGGATCTCTCTACCCCAAACTCAAAATGTCCCTATTTTAAATGGAGCATCATACCTGCCAATAAATCCATGACCAATATCCATTATTCAAAACTTAGCAGGTCTGACAGATCAGGGTACAGCTGTGACTTTCTGTTTTTCACCTTTCCTTTTTTCTTTTTCTGTTTCACAACTTGCAACCTCACTGCTTCATTGTCCTTTGAAGACTCAGAGTCAGAGGACTTTCTGTTTTTCTCCTTTCCTTTTTCCTTTTTCTGTCTCACAACTCGCAACCTCACTGCTTCATTGTTTTCTGAAGACTCAAAATCAGAGGAGACCTCCGCCACTCTAGTGGTCTTATTTTTGTTCCTGATCGTCTGTTCAGGTTCACACTGAGGTGCAGAAGGAACAGCAGAAGTTTGAAACACATCTCTCGATGCTTGAGTCAGATGTTCCACATCCCTCAATGCTTGAGTCAGATGTTCCACATTGAATCTAGCACACTGGATTTTTAAGGCCTTTTCCTGACATCGTTCTCTCAACTCTTCTGTTGGTAATCCATCTATTTCAGATATTGGGACCCCAGACTGTATTAAAGCTTTCCATAAAGCAGAACGAGTTCGTCCTTGTGCATTACTTTGAGCGTCCCTTTCTGGGCCATGACCCACATGTTGAAAACCATACTCCTGTTTTTCTACTTTTCCTGTTCCCCAGTCTCCCAGTGTTCCTAACTCCATGATTCGGCTATGAACTTCAGACATAGCAACATCAGGAGCCCCCAACATTACAGTCAATATTGCGGAGCAATAGTGTACAAGGGCTGTTCTTATCAATTGATCCCTCACAGGCTTTGGAATAGGTAGCAGCTGAAACTGATCTACAGTAGCAACAGCTGAAGTATCCCTCACACACAATCGAATCAATCTTTGTACACACTCCCGAAGAGTGACCCACTGTCCTGTTATCTCTGGCCAGTCAGTGAGAGCTGGATAAACCTGGCAAACAACTTCAGCATAAACATCACATAGAGATCTAGAATCATTCTATAAATCTCTCACTTCTCGACGGAAATTAGCATTCACTGTAGCTTCTGTGGACAACCCTGCAAAATACATCCCATCCCTTGCATCTATTTCCACCTGTGCTCCTCCTGCCTCAATTAATCTTGACAACTACACATCTGTATGTTCTCCCGGCTACTGACAGAGTCTCCTGGACAAGTAAGCTACCTCTTCCTGAGTGTAATCCTCAGTTATCATTCTAAGTTCAGGCTGCGGTTGATCTTGTGGAATAGCATCCATAACTTGTACACCATTCTCATAAACAAGTTGACCATCTGCGTCTACTCTTGCTTGTAAGACATCTGGTCTCAATATCTGTTCCTGCCTCCTCCGCTGCACTGGTTTTACACTTTTACTGCAGGATGAGGAGCATAATGAGGAATTAGTGGACTCTTCTTCTTCATCACTTACATTATCTTCCCACAAATTTCCATCCCAGATAGAGGAATTCCATCCCATTCCTAACCCAGCTACAAAAGCCCGTACTCTTTTGGGTGATACAGACGTTTCATTTTCCTATATTTTTCTTTTTTTAACATGGACACCTGAGCCATTGCTTCCTCGGCAATCCGAGCCATGTTTTCTAGCTGTGTAGTTAACAACTGCACATGCTGACACTGTAATGAAGAGGCCAACTAAGTTTCTTCGAGTGCCTTTTTCTGTGTCAAAACTTCTGTTTGACTCTGTTGATTAATTTTATTCTGCTGTTTCCAGGTAGCAGCACAGACCCACAAGCGTCGTTGTAACCCTTCTACAGGCATTTTCTTTTTCACGTCTACTGCTCGTAGAACTTCTACCAAAGTTTCAGGGTCTCCGTCTCGTAGAGACCCTTCCCAATGCTCCATCTCTCAGGCACAGTGCTATAGACTGATAACAGGGTATTTCCCATCCTGGTACTATTTCAGTATTTTCCTATGTCTTATCTCCCTTTGCTGATTTTCTCTTGAACATTCCTTTGAACATTATGCAGTCTCTCTTTGTAATCCTGCCGACAACGCCAAAAATGTTCTATGAAATATTATTTTATAAATGTTTTATGTATTTTTATTCATAAATGTTTTATGAAATATTATTTATGCAGGATCGAGAGATCGGCAAAATCCTCAAAAGAAATCACAACTCAAGAGACTTCACATAGGACACTGTTTTTTGCTTAAAACAAATGCTCTTTATTTTACCACAGAAAATCAATAGCAAGCAAGCCAGAAGCAAACAAGTAGCACACTTTCATCTCAAAACTTCATACAACGATTAACGCTTAAACAAAGATTCTTACCATTTGACAGTGTGGATTGGAGAGAGCCGTTTCGATCCCAAAGGCAGAGTTGAGCGTTAAACAAACGGACGATTACTCATCGCCGGCAGACTCTCTATCTGGGAGTCCAGGCTGTCTCCTTTTATATTCCTTTAGATAAGGATTGCTTGCGAAGCAAAGTTGGCCAGGCTCTTTCCACAAGCAATCACCCAGTTTCAACAGGAACTGGACATTATCTTCAGGAACTGGAGTATCTCTCCCTCACCTCTAATCAAACCGTTAGAACAAAACTCCAGTGATGATGAGATCAATAAACTGACTATTCTTGTGATGATGAAATCAGCACAGTTTAACTTCTTATCTCCCAGCTCCCCGGTAGTGACAGATATACACACAATGTCTGGACATTTCAGACTTTTAAGACTGATCAGATAACAAACTTATTTATTCATTATTCAGAACCCAATTTAAGATGGCAGCCATAGTCTCTTGATATAGTGCAACACAGAAATGGCTTTAACTCAACTGATTTTTTTTATGCTGAGCTCAAATTTATTGTGGTAGTAGCTAAGCATTAACCCCAACATACATTCAAAACTCTTTACAGTAAACTTTATATATTTTTTCTTAAAACACTGACATTAACTGTTTGAGGCAACTCTTGTCTGTTTGGATGAATTTCAATGAAACTCTCAAAGTAAATGCTGGATGTGCAAATACTATTGATTAACTGTTGGTCTCGTTCAAGATGGCCGCCACAGCTGATCGACATGGGCCAACACAGAAGAACAACTCGTGATTCATTCACAGCTTCAACCTTTGACCAAAACGACTCCATCACTTTTCACCAAAACAGGATCTCAGTCTAAAAACTCTGGCGGGAAAGCTGGCGGGCGACGTGCATTCCCTCAGTGCGTCCCGGATGTGCCTGTAGGCTTTCCGTTTGTTCCTCCTGCCATCAAATAAGTAAACAAATTATTCCTCCTTTTTTATTTTACAGGTAGTCCCCGACTTACGAACGAGTTCCGTTCCTACGGCCGTTCATAACACGAAAGTGCCACGCATTACACGTGTCGTTTGTAAAACCGGATTTTCGCCGTAAGACGGAAAATGTATGCTAACGCTGTGCCGCACACCCGTTTATCGACATGAGACTGAACAAGCGTACATACTGGTCCATAAACATGCACAGAACTTTATTTACAAACGATTAGCTAACACATTACACCACACATTCATCTATAAACACATACCTGTACAGTATTTACTGTACAACAGTACTGTTCTACACAGCACGTTCAATAATTAAAAAAAAAAACAGTAAAAAAACAGCGCCGTAGTGCCGGCGCTTTGGTGTAGGGGATAAGCGCGCGGCACATATGAGGCTGAGCCTCTCTGCAGGCGTCGCGGGTTCACGTCCCAGATCCGACGAGCTGTTTCTGCAGTGTCTCTCCTCTCTCTCTACCCGTTTCGCCCTCTCCCTCTACAATAAAGGCCACTAGAGCCCAAAAATGTAAAAAATAAAATAAAATAAAAAATAAAAAAACAGTGCCGTATAGTCCAGGGACTATAAAAAAGGTAGAATCAGCACAGAAACAGCATAGAAAAGAAAATACCCTTTGAAGAGGACGTAGACAGGCTTATTGGGTGGTTCTGCTGGTCAAACCTGGATCCGGGTGTTGTGTTCAGAAACCACAGTGTTCAGTGTGTTTGTTGGGTCTGTAATGGTGTGCTCTGTTTGTTACAACATGTTACTGTGCCTTTAAGAGATGCTTTACGGCATGGGGTAAAGGTGTGTGTGTGGGGGGGTTTTGGGGTCAGTAAAGTTTGGTGCACGAAGCGACACGGTGTGGTTATTGAGTTCCCGCGGACACTACATTTTGGCAGACGAGGATGTCCGGACTCACGTTACCACCACCGCCACCTTTCCTCCCTGTCCCCGGCGACCCAGCCGTCCCGTGGGACAGATGGCTGACGGCGTTCGAGGACTACTTGCTGGCTTTGGGACACACTGAACTGGCGGAAGCGAGGAAGTGCGCGCTCCTCCGCCATTGTCTGGGCCAGGAGGGTCAGAGAATATTTGCAACGTTCACGTTAGCGGACAATAAATACGCCACGGCTACAGCTGCACTGAGGACTCATTTTAGCTCCGGGCGGAGCCGGCGGATGCACCGCTTTGAGTTTCGTCAGAGGAAGCAGCGGCCGGGTGAGTCTGTCGCCAACTACGTCTCAGCACTACGAGAGCTGGCTAGACTCTGTGAGTTTGGGGCGCTGGAAGATGGACTTATAGTTGATCAGCTGATAGAAAAGACGTCGTGTGACCAACTGAGGGAGAGACTTTTGCTAGAACCAGACTCCACGACGCTGGCGGGCGCTCTGGTTATTGGAAAGCAGCTTGAAACAGCACTAACAGAGGCGCGAAAATTCTCCCGCGCGGCGCACGAACCGGTGACGTCATCAACATCGGCCGTTCATCACACAGAGGCTGTGGAGGGGGCTGACTGGCCGAGTGGCAGCTGGGATGTGCAGAGAGTGGACAGGGGGCCCAGCAGGAGGGGGGCCAGGAGCTGTGGTAACTGTGGCTCCTCTAACCATGCAACTAGAGACCAATCATGTCCTGCCCATGGAAAACTTTGTCATAAATGCGATAAACTGAATCATTTTGCACGCTGCTGCCGCTCTTCTGCTCGCCAGGACACTACTGTGGTCCCCATTAACACTGTACAGACTCTGCAGCCGTCGTTCAAGCTCTGCACATGTCGTGTGGGCGCAGCTCACGTCTCGCTCCTTGTGGACACAGGGGCCAAAGTGTCAATTTTGAATAAAAGCACGTATGATCGTTTCTTCAGCCGTACACCCCTGGAAGCAGCCACTACAACCCTGTTGGGCTACGGTCACTCTCCCATCGACACTCTGGGCGTGGTCCGCCTCCCTGTCCAGTATGGTCAGCAATTTACGCCTGACGCCAAGTTCTGCATCACCCGGAAGGGAGCTAACATTATGGGCCTAGACTTGTTCCTCGCCCTGGGCTTTGCTGTGAGTGAGCCTGCCACAGCCCCTCTCACCCCGACCCCTTGGCCACTTTCACCTTGGGAACATATTCAGGTCGGCATCTGTGGGGAACTTCAGGGGGCACCTGCTCACGCTCGCTACCTGCTGGTTGTTCATGATCTTCACTCGAAGTGGCCTGAGGTTTGTCAACTGAGCTCCATCACTGCACACACCATCATAGACTGCCTGGACAACCTGTTTGGACGCTGGGGCCTTCCCAGTGTTGTTACGACGGATAATGGGGCCCAGTTCACCTCAGCAGAGTTCACAGAGTTCCTCACACTACGCTCCATCAGGCACATCAGGACAGCAGTTTATCACCCAGAGAGCAATGGTGGTGTGGAACGACTCAATGAAACTCTCAAAAATGGACTCAGAGCCTGTCTGGAGGAGGGGAGAACATACAGCGACGCTCTCAACCAAACCCTCTTGACCATCCGGGCATCCAAGCATCCCACCACAGGAGTTTCACCGGCGATGCTGATGATCGGGCGCGAACTGAAGCAACCCCTGGACTGTCTGAGAGCTGAGCCAGCTCCTGCACGTGGGAGCCCAGAGCTCCAGAAAGCCAGAGCTCAGGTGAAGGGTTCGCAGGCCCGGAGGAAAGAGAGGTTTGATGCAACGCACCGAGTGCAGACCCCCTCACTGGCTGCAGGGGATTGGTTTGATGCCACGCACCGAGTGCAGACCCCCTCACTGGCTGCAGGGGATTGGGTCAGGATCAAACGGTGTCATCGGAGAAATAAACTGAAATCATTCTGGTCAGAGCCACTGCGGGTGGTTAAGCAATTGGGGCCGGCCACATACAGACTGGAGAATGGGAGTCGTTGGCACGCAAATCGTCTGCACAGGGTCATCGCCCCACCAGCATCTGTTTCACC
Source organism: Garcialebias charrua (assembly GCA_038048925.1). Taxonomy (NCBI): domain Eukaryota; kingdom Metazoa; phylum Chordata; class Actinopteri; order Cyprinodontiformes; family Rivulidae; genus Garcialebias; species Garcialebias charrua. The sequence continues at coordinate 5,363 of JBBPBX010019834.1, read as the reverse complement.
GCTGACCCCAGCAACGGCACTGGGCTGGCAGCCTAGGCCAATGACTTTTCGGGTGGGGGATACTCCACCAGCTTTGCCCGACTCCACTCAGCAGCCAGCACGGCCCCAGAGACTGAGGGCCCCGCCTGTCTGGCTTGGGGACTATGTGACAGGGTGATTGTGTTACTGAAGATCTGTTAATCTGTGTTTTATTGAGTCCATATTAATCTGTTATTCTTTGCAAAGTGTTATGTTTTCAAGGGGGGTGAAGGGGGGAAAATGTTGTGTTCAGAAACCACAGTGTTCAGTGTGTTTGTTGGGTCTGTAATGGTGTGCTCTGTTTGTTACGACATGTTACTGTGCCTTTAAGAGATGCTTTACGGCATGGGGTAAAGGTGTGTGTGTGGGGGGGGTTTTGGGGTCAGTAAAGTTTGGTGCACGAAGCGACACGGTGTGGTTATTGAGTTCCCGCGGACACTACACCGGGGTGCCGTAATGATGCATCTACGCCGTAACGCGATGCAATGCTTTTCGTAACTCCGAATTGCCGTAAGTCGTGACCACCGTAAGTCGAGGACTACCTGTACTTTGTTTTACCTTTCTCTTCATTTTCATGTTTTACATTTATACTTTTTATTTTTTCCTCCCTCTATGTTCCCCTTTTCTCTCGCAGGTGCACTTCTTCCCTCATTTCTCCCCCTCTTCTATTATCCCTCCTCTCATTCATTTATTCACCCGTCTGTCTGCCCCTCCCCGCCCCCCTTTCTGTTTATGCTCCTCCTCGTGCATTACATGCATCCTCAAACGACCCGTGCACGTGCACGCACCTCCTCGAACTCCTCTCCGTGGCCCTGCCCATCACACATCAGTGTTTCAGTGGAACATGTAAATATCACGCCACGTGGGGGGCCACAGGTGCCCCCATATCTGAAGCAGCACCTCTCAACCTAATCGCCCCCCTCACCCCCTCCTCCCACCTCCTCCCGGTCTTCACGCCTCCTCCACGGGTGCGGGCAGGGCTGCAGCAGTTTTATGAACGGCGCGGACGCATCGTGCTCCGTCTCTCCGGCTGACTCCCGCTGCATTCCATTGACAAACATCCGGCTCGGTGCATTTCTGCCTGCATCCAGGAGCGGAGCGGCACCCCTGGGGGAGCGGCGCAGAGCAGGAGTGAGAGGAGGAGAGCGGGAGAGGAGGCGACAGCTGCAGTGATCATCATCACCAAGAACACCTTCTCTCTCTCCTGGACTAGATCATCTACTACATCCACGCTCTTTTGGACACTTAACAAAAAAATATCAATTGAGGGGTTAAGTTTTTACCACTTAAACCCCCCATCCCCCCATACCCTGGAGGGGAATGGGATGGAAGCCGCTGGAACATCTCCGGATCCATGAGGAGGCGCACCGCGGACGCACGGATGGAGGATTCTGGATCATGACGCTTTTCGGAGCCACCTGCCAGCCTCCTGCAGCGGCCGGTGTGTGATGCCAACTGACTTGTGGGTGGCATAGAACCTCCCCCCTTCCCCTTCTCCGTCCCTCCCTCCTTGCACCGAACAGTCCTCCCCTTCTCTCCAGCCCGGGGACGCACAGTCTCGTCTCATTCGCTCCACATCAGCATGTCCCGGGCAGCGGCCATCGCCAGCTCCCTCATCCGCCAGAAGCGGCAGGCGCGCGAGCGGGAGAAGGCGAACGCGTGCCGCGCCAGCAGCAGCCCGAGCAACAGCAAGGGTGCCAACGAGAAGCAGAGCAAGCTGAACGTGTTCTCCCGCGTGAAACTGTTCGGATCGAGGAAGAAACGGAAGAGGAAGCGACCTCCAGGTCTGAGGGATGGATGGATGGATGAGGGGAGCGAGGGAGGGGGGTCAGTCTGAACATCATGGGGCTCCAGCATCACCTCAGCCATCATCATCATCTCTCCCACCATTATCTCTACAACACCGTGTTTTCATTCTCTCTTCCTCTGTCTGACTGCATGTGTTCTTCATGTTGCATCTAATGACTTTATTCACAGTGATCCTGTAGCAGCAGGTGGCTGGAACAAACCAATCAGAAACAGGATCATCTGATTTTTAATACAAGTTTTCAGGTGTCAGGGCAACTGGGCCCTCATTGACTTAACCTCTCCTCCACTGACTTTTTCTGCTTCCCAAAGCGAGTTGGGTTTGATACATTTGATCGTTTGACCATGAACAAACTGAGGTAACGTGTCTCCTTTTGTCCCCCCCCCCTCTCCTCAGAGCCCCAGCTAAAGGGCATTGTGACCAGGCTCTCCAGTCGACAGGGCTTCCAGCTGCAGATGCAGCCCGATGGCACCATCGATGGAACCAAGGATGAAGACAGCACCTGCGGTACGTCTCACCAAAGTCTGATTATCTTTCATTTTTGCTTCATTTTTCAAAATCCAGTTCAATCTAACACTTGTGCAAGTAATCTATCTCCTTATTGATTAATCAGACACTCTTTGTGCAACACTGATTGAGCTTTTTGGTGATAAAAAGCCAGCAAGTATTGGGAAATACGAACATTATCAAGGATCTAAAGCCCATTGATATTTAATTTCCTACCATCGTAAATACATTTGTATGTCATTCAGCTGATTATCAACAAAATACATTTCTGGCAATTCACTGATCAGCTTGCTTTCAGCTTATAAATCCGTGTTAAATTAATACAAACATATAAAATGTTCTTTAAAGCACTCATGGAAAAGTATAAAGTCAGACCTAAAACATATCCTGAACACATGGTGCAGTTTGAAGGGTTATACTCCAGTAGTTTTCCCAGATATACTGATATACAATTCTAAAATGCGGGTACTCACTCAATATAAACAAAGCACTTTTATCTGCATATTTTACTCAACATATCTGCACATGTAATTGTACCGGTAGATTTTAAGCTGCCAGACTTCTCTATCCCGGAGGATGTCACATATTTTCAGTCATTGTGGTTGTTTCTGTAACAAACACGTGGTTTACATTTTCACAAAATAGTAACTTTAGAACATACAGTATTAACATCGATTAAAGTAAAACCTTGTGCTGCTTTTGATTCCTACTTCAGGGAGTTGTTTTCACCAGTCCTTGTGACATTCCACTGAGCATCTCTAACATGCACTTAAATGTTTTATACTTGTGTGTGTATATGTAATAATATTATTTCTCACCCTCCGCGGGTGAGACCACTTCATTCTCTGAGCTCGGGTCCTCTACCAGAGGCCTGGGAGCTTGAGGGTTCTGCGCAGTATCTTGGCTGTGCCTAGGACTGCACATTTCTGGACTGAGATGTCCGATGTTGTTCCAGGGATCTGTTTTAGCCACTGCTCCAGTTTGGGGGTGACTGCCCCAAGGGCCCCAATGACCACAGGCACCACTGTGGTCTTCACCTTCCAGGCTTTTTCCAGTTCCTCTCTGAGGCCCTGGTATTTCTCCAGTTTCTTGTGCTCCTTATTCCTGATGTTGTAGTCACTTGGTATTGCTACATCCACCACAACAGCTTTCCTCTGTTGTTTATCCACCACCACAATGTCCGGTTGATTCACCATTACCATTTTGTCTGTCTGAATCCGGAAGTCCCACAGGATCTTAGCTCTGTCATTCTCCACCACCTTCGGGGGTGTCCCCCACTTTGATCTCGGGGCTTCCAGTCCATATTCTTCACAGATGTTTCTGTACAGTATGCCCGCCACTTGGTTATGCAGTTCCATGTATGCTTTCCCTGCCAGCATCTTGCACCCAGCTGTTATGTGCTGGACTGTCTCAGGGGCCTCCTTGCACAACCTACACCTTGGGTCTTGTCTGGTGTGGTAGATCTGAACCTCTGTTGCCCTGGTGTTTAGGCCCTGTTCCTGTGCAGCCAGGATGAGTGCCTCTGTGCTGTCCTTGAGTCCAACTTTTTCCAGCCATAGATAGGATTTCCTGATGTCAGCCACTTCAGTTATTTGTCGGTGGTACATCCCATGTAGGGGCTTGTCTTCCCATGATGGTACTTCCAGTACCTTGTCCTCTGTTCCCCATTGTCTGAGACATTCACTGAGCACATTGTCTGTTGAGGCTTTGTCCTTGATGTATTTGTGGATCTTGGATGTCTCATCCTGGACAGTGGCTCTCACACTCACTAGTCCTCTGCCTCCTTCCTTACGGCTCGTGTACAGTCTCAGGGTGCTGGATTTGGGGTGGAACCCTCCATGCATGGTTAGTAGCTTCCGAGTCTTAACATCTGTGGCCTTTAACTCCTCCATTGGCCAGCTAATTATTCCGGCAGGGTATCTGATTACTGGTAAGGCATAGCTGATTATTGCACGTATCTTGTTCCTGCCATTGAGTTGGCTTCTCAGGACTTGCCTTATTCGTTGGATGTATTTGGCTGTGGCTCCTTTCCTTGTTATCTCATCGAGGTTGTCATTTGCTTGTGGTATTCCCAGGTACTTGTAACTGTCTTCAATGTCTGCTATTGTTCCTTCTGGGAGTGAGACCCCTTCTGTGTGGATGACCTTCCCTCTCTTTGTAACCAACCGACCACATTTCTCTAGTCTGAATGACATCCCAATGTCAGTGCTGTAGATCTTGGTGGTGTAGATCAGTGAGTCAATGTCTCGCTCGCTCTTGGCGTACAGCTTGATGTCATCCATGTAGAGGAGGTGACTGATGGTGGCCCCATTCTTGAGTCGGTACACGTAGCCAGTCTTGTTGATGATTTGGCTGAGGGGGTTCAGGCCTATACAGAACAGCAGTGGGGACAGAGCATCTCCTTGGTATATGCCACATTTGATGGACACTTGTGCAAGTGGTTTGCGATTGGCTTCAAGGGTGGTTTTCCACAGTCCCATGGAGTTTGCAATGAAGGCTCTTAGAGTCCTATTGATGTTGTACATCTCTAAGCATTCAATGATCCAAGTGTGCGGCATTGAGTCATAGGCTTTCTTGTAATCAATCCAAGCCATGCACAGGTTGGTTTGTCGGGTTTTGCAGTCTCGGGCGACTGTGTGGTCTACAAGGAGTTGGTGTTTGGCTCCTCTGCTATTTATGCTGATGCCCTTCTGTGCCGTGCTCATGTAAGTATCCATGTGCATGCTTATCTTCGCCGCTATGATGCCTGACATGATCTTCCATGTTGTAGAGAGACAGGTTATTGGCCGATAGATGGATGGGATTGAACCCTTTGAGGGATCCTTCTGGATCAGGATTGTGCACCCTTCAGTTAACCATTCAGGGTGAGTCCCATTTTGTAGCAGCTGGTTCAGTTGGGCTGCCAGTCGCTACTTCAGGGAGTTGTTTTCACCAGTCCTTGTGACATTCCACTGAGCATCTCTAACATGCACTTAAATGTTTTATACTTGTGTGTGTATATATATATATATGTATACTGTATATATATATA
>JBBPBX010019833.1:31970-44042 GCA_038048925.1 Garcialebias charrua | reverse complement strand
GAAACTTGTAAAGGACAAGGGGTCAACCATGCAACCTGTACTTATATATTGCCAAACGTTAAAAACAGTGGGGAGAGTTTTTTCATACTTAAAAGCTGAACTTCAAGACTACGCCTGGGTAAACTGTGATCATGATCATAAAAAGGAAAACCTACTAATTGGTATGTTCCACAGCAAGACACTCCCACAAAACAAGGACCGAGTGTTGTCTTCACTGGGAGGGGAAGGTAATTGCCGTGTAGTTGTTGCAACTACAGCCTTGGGAATGGGAATGAATTTTCCTAATGTTTCACATGTGGTGATGTATGGTATTCCTGGTGACTTAGAGTCCATAATACAACAGGTGGGCAGGGCTGGAAGAAATGGTCAGCCATCTCATGCCATCATATACAACACAGGACATTTATTTAAGGTGGAGGAAGAGGTAAAGCAGCTGCTGACGGCAGGCAAAACCAAATGTTTCAGAAAAGAGCTGTATTCACATTTTGAAGCTGAAGCCAGCCATCTAGAACCAGGTCATCGCTGTTGCACCTACTGTCACACTATCTGCTCTTGTACATCGAGCACATGCACTGAACCCCCCCCAGATTATGAACAGATTCAGAAAAAAAATGCTATTTGCAGATCTAGGAATGTGACAGCAGAGGACAGGTCTTTGATTGCAGATCTGCTCCAGAGTTACAGGGCCAGTCTAATCACTTCATCAAATAGACTCTTCACCTCACATGAAGCATGCACTGGTTTCAGTCAACAACTGGTGGACTCTGTGTTGAATCATTGTCAATATATATTTCACCTGTCATACATAATTGACAATCTTCCTGTATTCTGTTTAGACCATGCTAAAGAAATATTTTCTATCATTAGTGATGTGTTTGAAGATGTTGATGTTGATCAACAGTCTGATTCGGTAGGGAATTTCATTGAGCCAGATTTGTATTATGGTAATTACTTCGACAAAGCTGATGATGATGATGATGATGATGCATCCAGGAGCCATGCCACTAGCTCAGAGTCAGAGCTGTAAATTGTTGGGATTTTTTTTTTTGCTTTGTTTTTTTTTTTTTGAATGTCCAGAGGACCAGACTTAGCTTTTTTAGATGTTGGGATTACTGTTTTTAGTTCTGTGTGTACTCATGATGGTACACATTTGTACATATTGTCTGAATTTATTTATTGTCAATTACCTTAACAAGACTGTTAATAAATGTGCTACTTGATATTTAAAAAATAAGTCTGTTGTAACTTCATTTTGGAATAAGACAAAAAAAAATTAAGATTAGACTTCTGAAAATTGTGTAATGACAGCAGTAAAAATAACAGATATATAATTAAAAATATTACTTTATTAATAAGCATAAGAAAATAAAAGTATACCATAGCATCCATACAGTAAAAAATACTCTTGTTCATACTAATCTAGTTACACAACAAATACCAAACTTGACAGTAGCTTTGAGATGGTCACTGTAACTGAAACTTCAACAAATGAAACTATTTTTGACAAATTTAGGCCAACTGTTACATTGCTTCGTTTCAGAGTACTGTACAGTATTGTGAGGTATGCAAATGATTGTGGAGTTGGGAGAAGGATGCTAAAGTAACCATGACGCAAAAAAGTTACATTGTCAGTGCATAAATAATATGAGGTACATGGTAAAGTAGCCTGGTTAAAACCAGACCCTTGTCCTTCACAGGCTAATGGTAAAGAGGCTACACAGTAGCAACAAGATCTTTTCAGTATGAGAACTATCAGTGCAATGTAACAGTAAAAACTTTCAAAAATTAAGAAATAATAAAAATGCACAACAAAAAATACACAGTGTAAAGGCAGTATTAATAAAGTATTGCAATTGTATAGACAGTAAAATAAAGTGGCAATATGATTCACATTTTTTGGGATTTGAATCTAAAAAAGTAACCTTCAGAGAGAGGGTTTAAGTAATAACATTGTTACTACGTTATAATGTGTACAGGAACGGTATCACGCATGTTTTCCAACAAGATGTGTAGCAGGGCCATGAAAGAAACTGAATAACACGTTTAGCAACATTTTTGTTTGTAAGGGTAATTACTGCACAGAAATGAATATAATCTCAATGACGTAAAATATGAATTTACATACAAAATTAACCCCTAGTCCAAGTACACATATGATCGAACTTTAGGCTTGTACCATTACAAACACAAGATACATATTAAAGTGGTGCAGCCCTCCACTCTTTGAGCTTTGCACGCATCCACTGACATAAGTCCTCGTAATTTAGCCTGTACAGAATGTTGCGGTTGAAGTTGGGGAATGCAAGGAAGTGTCTTCCTGGTTGGTATTTGAAGACTTCCGTCTTCCTGAACACCTGCAACAAGGTTAAAATGTCATTTGTCATATCAGCTGCATGGTGGGTGCCAACAGGCCGGGATAACTGCAGCTCTCTGTCTGCTGTTTCCATCATGGTTTTTAAAACACCAACAGACCTGCTAACCCTGTCAGCTGTGTCATTTGTCAGATTGGTGCCTTTGTTCCTCAGAAATGATTTTAGGAAGTTATTGAGATGCTCAAGGTGCAGATCCAGTGGAATGTTTTTTCCTTTGCCCCCCCTGCCATTCCAGAATCTGTTCCAAATTACATCATGTGCAACCTGAGGGGACAAAGTGTCATTGACTTGGACTGTTAATAGCAAAGTGCTATATGCATATTTAGTGTGCCTGTAAGCTTTGAAGATAAGCAGTGCCACCTTATAAAGCCTAATCAAACGCTCCCCATCTCCCTCTTTTACTGCATCCAACATGTCCCATAGCAGAAATCCAAAGAAAAGCCTGGCCTCAGTGTGTTGCTTTTTGTGGTCTGCCACACTAAAGGAAGCAGTCTCAGCAGGTGGCACAGATGGCATGACAAGATGGTGAACTTTGTTTTCATGGTTCTCTCTGCTCTTTTTGTTGATGTACACTCTACTACAACCAGGCTGACGGCAAGGAAGCTTCTCCTTTCCAGTGTGTTGTGGTGTACTTGCTGCTTCAGTCACTGCAGCCGACAGCTCAAGTGTATCTGCTGATGTCAGAAATGTGTCAACAACTTTTGCCACAGAGTCATGGAGCCAGGTTCTCTTCTGCTCTTCAGACCCCTGCAGGACATGTTCTGGTACTACATCAGTAGTGGCTGTAAAAGGAAATTATATTTTTTAAATACATTCCTTACGACGGTGTATCAACGACAATGATGTCATACATACACACAGTTAAACAGATACAAACCTGTGACATCATCCAAATGGAAATATTCCATAGCTGCTGCCAGGAATAGTGCTGTTGTATCAATCTTCACAAAGTGTTTGTAGGCATTGTATGAAGTGTGCGGACCTTTTTTAGCATTGGTACACCTATAAATTAAAAATCAGTTATGGAAATCCCATCTGTAACATTTTAACATATTCAAACAATTGCTATGGATAAAAATTCATCACTTTAAAACTGAGAATCAATTTTATTAATTTTCAAAATGGTGACTTCTGTTATTTGTGCAAATTAATGATAGATTTTAATATCCTTCAACATTTTCCAGCTATGAAATTGCACAAATTTATTATAGTGTTAGATTGTTATTTGTTCCAATAGCTAGTGGTCTAAAACCTTTACCCATACAGCCCCGATGGAAAGCAGCCGAATTCATGGTGGCTTAGCTTTCTTGGACACACGCACACAGTTCATACTGTACATCCACACCAAATTCATGGTTGATGAACATCATCTTAAAGGATAGACTCCTTTAAAAACATGTAAAAACAGAGACAATTTAGCATAACAAATATAAACTGGATTGAATGTGAACAAATTACTTTTGTCTTTTTAAGTATTTCACTTTTACCTCAACAGATTCATGTTGGCAAGGACTGTGCTGTGGTCTTTTGCAGATGTTTCATTAAAAAAGATCTGATGATATATCTGTAATGCATATAACAACACATATAAAACATTCAGTAGGACAATTATCAGACACCATCATTTATCTAAAACACAGTGGGTTTCATAAACAGGAATATAGGGCATGAGTGAGCTTTTATTCAACAAAATGCTCACAAACCTCAAAGAGATTACGGATGGCGTGCCAGTCTTCAAACTTGAAAACAAGGCCCTCTAGACGTTCATCCTCTGTCTCTCCTTCAGAAAAGGCCAACTGGACATTCCGGCAATTGCCTTCAGTAAGTCTGTCACCCCCAACCAAAATCTTCTGAATTCCATCGGGGCACTTTGGAACATATCTGAAGAAGTAATTGTATTTGATTATCAATTGAAACACTGTAATGTGTCTCTTACATGTGTTTAGAGTAATCGGGGAGGAAAAGCATTGATATAAAATACATTGAAATGTATTTAGTGAAATAATTGTTAATATAAATGAAACCTCATCCATCCATCCATCCATCCATTTTCATCCGCTTATCCGGGGTCGGGTCGCGGGGGTAGCAGCCTAAGTAGGGAGGCCCAGACTTCCCTCTCCCCAGCCACTTGGAGCAGCTCCTCTGGGGGAATCCCAAGGCGTTCCCAGGCCAGCCGAGAAACATAGTCCCTCCAGCGTGTCCTGGGTCTTCCTCTGGGTCTCCTCCCGGTGGGACATGCCCGGAACACCTCACCAGGGAGGCGTCCAGGAGGCATCCTAACCAGATGCCCGAGCCACCTCAACTGGCTCCTCTCGATGTGGAGAAGCAGCGGCTCTACTCCGAGTCCCTCCCGGATGACTGAGCTTCTCACCCTATCTCTAAGGGAGAGTCCAGCCACCCTGCGGAGAAAACTCATTTCAGCCGCTTGTATCCGAGATCTTGTTCTTTCGGTCATAACCCAAAGCTCATGACCATAGATGAGGGTGGGAACGTAGATCGATCGGTAAATTGAGAGCTTTGCCTTTTGACTCAGCTCTCTCTTCACCACGACAGACCGGTACAGCGCCCGCTTCACTGCGGACGCTGCACCTATCCGCCTATCGATCTCACGCTCCAGTTTTCCCTCATTCGTGAACAAGACCCCGAGATACTTAAACTCCTCCACTTGGGGCAGGACCTCCTCCCCGACCTGGAGAAGGCATGCTACCCTTTTCCGGCTCAAGACCATGGCCTCGGATTTGGAGGAACTGATCCTCATCCCGGCCGCATCACATTCAGCTGCAAACCGCTCCAGCGAAAGCTGTAGATCACGATCTGATGAAGCCAATAGGACCACATCATCTGCAAAAAACAGAGAAGCGATTCTAAGGCCACCAAAACGGATCCTCTCAACACCTTGGCTGCGCCTAGAAATTCTGTCCATAAAAGTTATGAACAGAATCGGTGACAAAGGGCAACCTTGGCGGAGTCCAACTCTCACAGGAAACGAGCCTGACTTACTGCCAGCGATGCGGACCAAGCTCTGACACCGGTCGTACAGGGACCTAACAGCCCGTATCAAAGGGCCTGGTACCCCATACTCCCGGAGTACCCCCCACAGAACCCCCCGAGGGACGCGGTCGAATGCCTTTTCCAAGTCCACAAAGCACATGTAAACTGGTTGGGCAAACTCCCACGCACCCTCCAGGACCCTGCTGAGGGTGTAGAGCTGGTCTAGTGTTCCACGACCAGGACGAAAACCACACTGCTCCTCCTGAATCCGAGGTTTGACTATCCGACGGACCCTCCTCTCCAGAACCCCTGAATAGACCTTACCAGGGAGGCTTAAGAGTGTGATCCCCCTATAGTTGGAACACACCCTATTTCATATAAATGAAACCTATGTTTGTAAAAATGAATAAACAATTAATAAACTTGCTTGTTACTTACTCCCTCTGAAGATGCTGGAGAACATCCACTAAGTCAGCGGTGCGAGTCTCATCCTTGAATAAAAGTCCTAGTGGGTACTATAAATATGAATTGAAAAATAAAAATAAATGTTAGTGTGCATAATAATTACTTGACTCAATCCAGCATGCATTTCATTTAACTTTCATATTTTCAATATAGTCCATGATTTTATCATTTTGATCCGATAATGTGTTATAACATACATGTGTTGAAGGACGGGCCATTTCTTCAGAGAACTGGTGAGGGATGTGGTGCACAACTACATTTGAGAGTTGCTTGAATGCATCAAGATAAGTTGTCAGGATACGGCTTCCCAACACAACAAATTCCCGGCGCATATTAGCTTGAACATCTGGTCCTGGAAGAGACTGCCCAAGATCGTAATCGACCAAAGAATTTGCCGGTTTCACATTGTCCATGTGCAGTGAGTTCACTCTGTTGATGACACACATGTGGTGTACCCAGTGTATGGACTTGTTGGTTTGAGTGATAGACTGATGATGAGTCTGAATGTAAAAGTCCAGATTGTCAAATATGATTGAATATGTAGGAGGTGCACTAGATGCTGGATGTACTGGGGCAGCCAATGGAGCTACACCCAAATCAGCCATCTCTTCGTCAGTCAGAGTACTAAATGAGAAGACGTCCGGTGCATCAAACTCCTTTGCAGACTTCCCAGTTGTCTCTGTGGTGGAGCTTTGTGCCATGTCTTCAGGGAAAACAAAATGACTCAAGTTAAAATTACATTTGGATAAAAAAATTAAAAAGTCTAACACAAAGTTTTACATAAATTTAACATAAGAAATGGGTTACACAAACTAACCTGATGACAACTGGTCTTTGCTTTGCTTTTTGTGGAATGACTCCAAGTCCTTTTTTAAACACATCACCGGGCGCATGCAGTACTGGGCCATTTCTTTTTGTTTTCCAACTGCATTGGAGTGTGTTGTGCAGATGCCCAACTTGGCCAGTCGCTGGAAAGCTGCCTTTTTTGCTCCACCATAGAGCAACACCGAATTCACATAGTATGCAAGGGCAGATAAACAGTGTTCTCTTCCCCGTAAGGCTACCGAGGCTGCAGCACAAATGTGAGGTAGAGAGTTGTTAGCAACTTTGGAGATGATGCTGAACAAGAAAGGGGACAGCCGCTTCAGGTCATCATGCAACGCTTGAAAGGAAAATGTTTGCAGGTCCAGACCACTTGCTCTCCACAGCATGAAATTGTTTGCCTTGTTACAGAGGGCCACACATTCAGCCTCCACAACCTCCAAAACACTGGCTTGTAAGTGGTCCATCAATTCTTTATGTCTTGATATCAGATTGGCTGCTGTGGCAAACTTCTGCTTTGCCAAATTTTCCACAATCCCAGCTATGTCAGATTGGCATGTCAGTGACCTCTTACAGTGACTGTCGTAGGTGATCGTAATCTGAAACATCAATAAAAAGGTTGTGTTACATGAAAATAGCTAGATTAAAAATGTACATTAGGTTCAGAATTAACATTAACAATGCCAAATACAGTAACAGTTACATTATGGGCTCAATGCAGTGAAGAGTCTTCATATCCTAGTTTGTGCTTCATGACCTTCTCTCTTATTGGCTTATTGTAACCAAGCCATGGCACATGTACAATTAGGCCTCAAGAAGAAAATAGCTTTATGTGGGCCACTTAGAAATACAGATTATAATGTAGATAACATGTGAATGCATTCAATGCTGTTACTATGATCTTGCTCTATTACTTTTCCTTGGGGAAGAAAGATGTAAAGGATCAGAAATCATCCAATTAAATTTAAAAGATGAAAAATACACATATCCAAATAAATAAATATGAACACTTAAAGTGCACCATTTACTTTACGAGGGAACTTTACTTTTTTTTTTTCATTTACTTTACGCGGCCGTGGCGTAGCGGTAATGGCAGTCGTCCCCCGATCGGAAGGTTGGAGGTTTGAATCCCGGTTCCCCACACCATGTATCGTTGTGTCCCTGGGCAAAACACTTAACCCCAAGTTGCTACCAATAGGACTGGAAAGGCGCCTTGCATGGCAGTCTGCCGCAACCGGTGTATGAATGTGTGTATGAATGGGTGGATGGTTGGTATTGTAAAGCGCTTTGGGGCCCCTCACAGGGGGCTAGAAAGTGCTATATAAATAAGCTCCAATTACCATTTCATATTTATTATATTTGTATAGCTACAACAAATTATATATTTATAACTTTATATGTATAATTAACATATACTATTTCTATGCCACCTCATGTATTTCTGCCTCATTAATCAAACTCAGTGTAATGCTAACCAAACTGATGCATTAGGACACAGACCCTCCTCATCTGCATAATGACGCAGAAATTACTAACTTAAAGGAAAAAAAGAAGAGGCAAAAATATAAAAAAACAACACAACAAAATAAAAATTATTGAATGAAATTTATTATAAAGCTATAAAGACATTTAAAGATGCATACCGGTAAATGCATCTATAAGAAAAATGGAAAAATGTATAGTAATGATGTTAATGTGTGTGTGTTCATACATACATCTATGTATGTTCATAAATAATTTCATGTGTATTTATTTATTGGGCCAATTATGTTTATGATTTTATTTCGGTGTCAGTTTTGGTACTCTTTATAACCGACCAATCACACATTCATTTTGCCATGGTCTATGACTACTGATTAGTCCTTAACTGATAATATTTGCTAAAATATCTCAAAATAAGCGTAAAAGATGTTGACGAACAATTTCTTATGTAATTTACATACCTCTGTTTTACTGCTTCTCTTTGGCACTGGCAAGTCGGTTGATCTCCTGGACTTCTTAGCTGCTCTTGGTGTTTTAGATGGTGTAGGCTCCCGGTCTCTTTTGTCAGTAGAGCAAGAGGCATCTTTCTCCAGACAGCTCTCGACAACCGTTGTTGTCTCTTTGACTTTCCATTGCTGCAAAACCTCTGTATCGTGTTGTAGCCTCGTGATTATACTGCAGCATTTACGGCAGACACGGTTTGAACGTTGCGGTGTGTTTTCAATTATTAAACCTAGCTTGGACAGCTGAGATGATATATTATCAACAGTCTTACTGTCGAATATTATTTTGCTGTTTGTTATAACTCCGGCGATTCTTAAATTTGTCTCGCAAAGTCTACAGCATTCATTTACAGCCATTTTGTTCGGTCGGTGGATGTTTGTTTACAACGTACGCAATTTCCGGTTCCAGCCGTCGCGCAACATACGTCACGGGCAAACGTTGATTGGGTAAAATCAGATCCAATGGTTTTGTTCCTCAGCAGAGGCCACGCCTCCAGCAAGAAACGTTTTTCAATGGGGCGGTGCCAGACCCTTGTCTGAAGCGAAGTGAAGGACAGCAGGGTCTGGTTTGAACCAGGCTAGTGTAAAACTGTAACTAATCCTTTGTTCATTTTACAGAAAAGAGCTGTACGAATTATTATGGAAAAAAAAAAACTATAGATATACGTTCGATACTTTATTTTATCAACTGAAAATTCTGAATTTCTATGATTTGGTTAATTATAACATTTTGTTGCTTATGTATAATTTATTTTATCAACTGAAAATTCTGAATTTCTATGATTTGGTTAATTATAACATTTTGTTGCTTGTGTATAAGGCACATAAAGGCATGTTGCCCGTTAATATGCAAACAAATTTTGTTAAAAGAGAGAGTGTATATGTTCTCAAAGGAATTGAGATGTTTGTGAAGCCTTATTTTAGTACTAGTTTGAAGGAGCGATCCACAATAATTCAGGGAATAGGATTGTGGAATGGTTTGGATGATAACATAAAAAATGCCAGATCACTGTATACATTTAAGAGACTGATACAGATGAGTTTCTTGAATGAATATGGAAATCGTTAATATAAATCTACTTCAGTTGTTGTCTGGTTTGATTTAGATGTTTGAGTTTTTATGTTTTTAATTTGGCTGATTGTTATTGCCTATGTGTATTACATTTTAATTTAAATTTTGTAAAAATATATTTACATCAGAATTAAGTAAAAAGAGGCAAGAAAGTTAATTCTCAATAGTCCAGGTATCAAATCCGCTCATTCTCAATCAGTTCATCTGGATAGTTTCTTTTTAGTAGAAACGTTTCACCCTCACTCCAGAGGGCTTCGTCAGTCAGAGCAGTCCAAAGCAAACTGAAGTTAACCCACCAAGTAAACCACTTGGCTACAGCAAACTGGTTGGTCCACATAAGTGGTTTACTTGGTGGGTTAACTTCAGTGTGCTTTGGACTACTCTGACTGAGGAAGCCCTCTGGAGTGAGGGTGAAACGTTTCTGCTAAAAAGAAACTGTCCAGATGAACTGATTGAGAATGAGCGGATTTGATACCTGGACTATTGAGAATTAACTTTCTTGTCTTGAACCACTTTGGACATGTCTGCCTGCCTGGGAGGAGTCGACGAGGGACACGCCCCCAGAAACCATCTTGGCTACAGCAAACTGGTTGGTCCACATAAGTTGCTTACTTGGTGGGTTAACTTCAGTGTGCTTTGGACTACTCTGACTGAGGAAGCCCTCTGGAGTGAGGGTGAAACGTTTCTACTAAAAAGAAACTGTCCAGATGAACTGATTGAGAATGAGCGGATAAAAAGAGGCAGTTTTCATAAGACTACAGTAGTTCTTCTGCCATCTTTCATTTTATTTTATTTACATTTTTTGGTTGTGTTGTATGTATGTGTATATTTTTAAATGAAATGAATAAAATTTCAACAAAAAAACAGCAAAGACTTAAGTTATCATCATCAACCATGCATAACATCATCAAAAGAATCAGAGAATCTTGAACAATCGCTGTGCGTAAGGGTCAAAGCCATAAAACTCTACTGGATGCTCGTGATCTCCGGGTCCTTAAACATCACTGCACCTCAAACAGGAATGCCACTGTCAAGGAAATAACAGAATGGGCTCAGGAATACTTCCAGAAAGCATCGTCAGTGAACACAATCCACCGTGCCATCTGCCGTTGCCAGCTGAAACTCTACAGTGCAAAGAGGAAGCCATTTCTAAGCAAGCTCCACAAGCTCAGATGTTTGCACTGGGCCAGGGGTCATTTAAAATGGAGTGTGTCAACATGGAAGACTGTTCTGTGGTCAGATGAGTCACGATTTGAAGTTCTTTATGGAAAACTGGGACGCCATGTCATCCGGACCAGAGAGGACAAGGATATCTGTTCAGAAGCCTGCTTCACTGATGGTATGGGTATGCATGAGCGCTTGTGGCATGGGCAGCTTGCATGTCTGGAAAGGCACCATTAATGCAGAGAACTATGTTCAGGTTCTAGAACAACATATGCTCCCATCTAGACGTCATCTCTTTCAGGGAAGACCCTGCATTTTTCAACAAGATAATGCCAGACCACATTCTGCAGCAATCACAACATCATGGCTACGTAGGAGAAGGATCCGGGTACTGAAATGTCCAGCCTGCAGTCCAGATCTTTCACCTATAGAGAACATTTGGTGCATCATAAAGAGGAAGGTGCAACAAAGAAGGCCCAAGACGATTGAACAGTTAGAGGCCTGTATTAGACATGAATGGGAGAGGGGGGATGCCACACAGTGGTAAAAATGGACTTGACCAACTTTTTTGGAATTTGTTGACGCCATGAAATTTTTAAAACATATTTTCCCTTAGAATGATAAATTCTCTCAGTTTAAACTTTTGATCTGTGATTTGTGTTCTATTCTGAATAAAATATTAGATGTTGGCACCTCCACATCATTGCATTCAGTTTTTATTCACAATCTGTTTTGTGTCCCAACTTTTTTGCAATCCGGTTTGTAGTTAAAATTAGCTTTTCCGACATTAGGGAGCCTTGAAGTATTAGGTACTTTCCTCTTTTGTCTTTAACAATGTTTTTAATTTGCAGTGGTACCGATTCATGTCATAACCCCTCTAGAATGAGATGTGAACAGTGCCGTATATATATTGCCCCTCCACCTCCTCCTCACTTTTAGGTTGTCCTCATCAAGAAGATGCTTCTCCTGAAGAAACACAATTTTAGAGTCCATTTATTTCAATCTATTCCTGACTTGCTTGACTTTACATATATTAGCACATGCTCTGAAAATGTATCCATAAAAAAATATGTTAAATGTTACCCCAACACAAAACCCTGGTTAAATGTAGAAGTTCGCACCCTGCTGGCAGCCAGGAACGCTGCCTTCAAGTCTGGAGACTCAGAGGAGCTGAGGAAGACCAGGAAAGAGCTGGTTGCTG
>JBBPBX010019833.1:11457-31071 GCA_038048925.1 Garcialebias charrua | reverse complement strand
CCTGAAGACCGCCACCATCATCCCAGTCCCAAAAAGCTCCACAGTGACTGGTCTGAATGACTATCGGCCGGTGGCCCTCACCCCGATAGTCGCAAAATGCTTTGAGAAACTGGTCATGACCCACATCAAGACAACCGTCAACATCAACGAGGACCCTCATCAGTATGCTATGAGAACCGATCAACAGAGGACGCCATCTCTTCCTGTGGTCCACACTGCTCTCACCCACCTGGATCAGAAGGACTCATACGTCCGTATGCTCTTTGTGGACTTCACATCTGCCTTCAACACCATGATCCCCCAAACTCTGATGGACAAACTATCCACACTTGGACTAAGCCCCTCCATTTGTAACTGGGTACTAGACTTCTTAACAAACAGACCACAGTCAGTGAAGATCCACAACTTCTCCTCCTCCACCATAACCCTCAGCACTGGCTCTCCTCAAGGATGTGTGTTGAGCCCCTTCTGTTCACTCTGCTCACATATGATTGTGCAGCTACCCATCCAGGCTGTCATATTGTAAAGTTTGCAGATGATACAGCGGTGGTGGGATGCATCACAAACAATGATGAGTCCAGCTACAGGCAGGAGGTGGAACACCTGGAGAGCTGGTGCAAAGAGAATAACCTTCACATGAATGTGAAGAAGACAAAGGAGATGATTGTGGACTTCAGAAGGAACAAACACCCACACCCCACTGAACATAAGTGGATCTGCAGTGGAAGTGGTCTCCAGCTACAAATACTTGGGTGTACACATGAATGATAACCTCAGCTGGAGCAACAACACCACCAGCCTGATCAAGAAAGGTCATCAGAGACTCTACTTCCTCAGACGTCTGAGACGAGCTGGTCTGAGCAGCCCAGTCCTCACCTCCTTCTACAGGTGTGATGTAACTGGGACCCTGTGTACATAATCTCGTTTTCATCACATGTACCACATGCGGTGCAAATGACAATAAAGACTCTCTGACTCTGATTCTGACTTACTGCGAGACCCTCAGGTCAAAGCCACAGAGGAAACTGGTTGCCTTGTCAGCTCTCCTTAAAGCTGAAGGAGACACCCTCTAGAGGGTTGGAGGGTGAAGTGTTTTCAGTGTAAAATGCTGCTCCGTTACTGTTCATTTCTTAAAGGTCCACCGACATGATTGTTTTACATTCATAAAATTGCTCAAAATATTTATATTTTATCATTTAAATATGTTCGTTTATGCAAACAAAATGATAAATCACTTTAATTTTGCTTTAAAAGTGATTTTGAACTTCAAGCCGTGTTTAATCATGGGAAATCTGATTACACCCGAACGCACCATCTGTGATGTCACACCGGGCAGAGCTCTGGGCTTGTCACAGTGCGCAGGTATGAGCAGCTCGACATGAAGGTAAGTCTGATACAGCATCAGACCTAAATTAGATCCTGTTGTTTCTTGTTCCATCACCCAAACTATTTTCTGCTTCCCAAAATGAAGACAAATAGCTCAAATCTTCACATAGATTGATAAATTCGTCGGGTTTTAAATGGTCCGCTATTAAAGAGACCAGAGCCCTCTGCCCAGTGTTACATCACAGATGGTGCGTTCGTGTGTAATTGGATTTCCCATGATTAAACACGGCTTGAAGTTCAAAATCACTTTTAAAGCAAAATTAAAGTGATTTAGCATTTTGTTTGCAAAAATGAACATATTTAAATGATAAAAGATATATATTTTGAGCAATTTTATGAAAATTAAAAAATCATGTCAGTGGGGCTTTAAGTGACAATATTGGAAACTGTTAAGAGTTAACAACATATTCTTTAGTTTAAAACTTATGGCTAAAGCTACACAAGATATATTTTGCACTGTTTTGCACTACAAGAAAGAAGCCTAATGCTTGAGTTGTTAATTATTTAAAAACTCTCTGGACCTAGTAGTGAAATTTTCTTAATAGAGATTATTTTGTGATATAGCAGTTTTCAAAATAAATTATGGCAAAAGGACACCCTATGCTTTTTTTTTTCCTTCCTATTGCAAGTTTTATACCAAAAACATATTGCGATATATATCATTATCGCCACCCTTCACAATACATATCGTGATATGAATTTTAGGCCATATACGCACATTCCTAATATATACACATACCTACCCATATACAGGTAGTCCTCGACATACGGCCGTCTCGACTTATGGCGATTCAACTTTACAAACGCCTTTACGAACGCGCTCCCATTGAAAAATACGGTACAGAAACGAAACATAGGGGAGCTTGAAACTTACGGGAGGGAAGGGGGAGCTGGAAATGAAACTTAGGGGAGCTTGAAACTTACAGGAGGGAAGGGGGGAGCTGGAAACGAAACTTAAGGGAGCTTGGAACTTACAAGAGGGGTTTTCCACTGATGCGCTCAGTGGAAACTTACAGCAGGCAGACCTCTGGACTGCGCGTGGAAAAACAGGAGGAGCGGAGGACAGCTGAGCAACGAGCTAACATGCTAGCAATGAGCTAACATGCTAACAGACATTGCTGTAAACGCTGTGGATCTCGTGAAGCAAGCTGCAGAGCTCGGAGGTGCACAAGCTAAGATGCTAACAGAGGGAGGAAGAAATGACCAACTCCCAATAAGAAATTAACTCTTTTTTTTCCTTCATTATGGCTCCTAAATGTATGTGGTTTTTGATAATTATGTAGGGTAATGTGCTAGGATAGGCTAAGTGCTTGGTATAAATACAGTACTGTACGTATGAGGTGCTTGGATGTATGAGGTGCCCTTTGGATATATGAGGTGCAAAGGTGCCGTTTGGACGTATTTTTGACTTACGGCGATTTTCGTGTTACGAACGGGCGTAGGAACGGAACTCATTCGTAAGTCGGGGACTACCTGTATACATACATACAAACACATGCATATACATTCACATACACATCTATATATCTACATACGATACCTGCATTCATTCAACCTTTATTTAGTCATTGTATTGAACGCCTTTTTTGATTTTATTTAGTCAGGTAAATCTCATTGAGCCTAGTGGACTCATTTACAAAAGCAACCTGCTACAAACTAAAGAATGATGAACAGCAATGGTAGAATTTCCTTAAACAATAGACAATAGAAAAACATAAGAGAGAAATACAGATTTTTTTTTAAACAAAGTATCAAAACTAGCAAAACATTATAAGGTAGATATATGAAATCAAAGACAGGAACATATCTGCATTGGTTTTTGCCAGGATTCCAACAGATTCTTAAAACCATTTAGAGAGGTCAAGGCCGAGAGCATCAGATCTTTTTGTAAGATATTCCAGGAAACAGGAGCAGAGTAGGAGAAGGCCCTTTTTCCCAGTTCAGTCCTCACTGATGGAACACTGCAGGTGATCATGTCCTGAGAGTGCACACTGTAACTGCACTCACGCAAAGACATGTAGTAGGAGATGTATGAAGGCAGAAGACCAAAAAGTGATTTAAAGATGAAAATGTGCCAATGGAAAAGTCTGTGTGAGGTTAATGATGTCCAGTTAACCAGTGAATACAGGGTGCAGTGGTGGGTACGATAATCACAGCAAGTTATGAATCAATGCATATGCATCCCTGCATCTATTGGTGTGTGGTTGTGAGCATGCATAAGTGTATAAGACTTCTCTAATAGAACATTTAATAGTGATTGTGAAGCAGCAGAGACCCGACCCCCAAGACCCGAGGCAGACAAAGGGGGGACCAGAGCCCAAGACCCCAAGAGGGACCCTGAGCGCGGAGCTCCCAGGGCCACCCACACAGGACTAACCACTCACCCACCCCCCAGATCGGACCATAGGGGAGAACCGGAAAAGGCCCACCAGCGACCACACACAGTGACACCCCGGGGCCAATAGCGTCAAACTCATAGACCCCCGCCAGAACCCGCTCCCCCAAGGCAGATCCAGGCCTGGGCACAGAGGCCCGGGCCCCGAGGACCCCCCCAGGCCAGGGCCCAACAGAACCAGAGGACCCGAGCCCCACCAGGCAGTCACCAGGCCAAGTCGACACAGGCCCAAGCGCCCAGCCCCAGACACCGAGGGCCCCAAGCACGCCGGCAGGCAAGGGCACACCCCACTAGGGGGCCGCGTGACAGGGGCGCGATGCAAGCAACCCCAGCTGTATCCAAGAGGGGCCGTCTAAGTCCCAGCCTGACAATTACCCAGTCATACACAGAGACAATCGCACACTCCCACCCTCATCCTCACACTCACTCACTGAAAGACATACAATAACGACACATTCCATTCATGCTCCCAATACGCACTCTATAAACCCCCAGGTCCAAGATATGTACCCGCCCCCTACAGGGGGCAGCCTACGCCCAAACCCAGGAGGTAGACCCAGTCATTCTGGGGCGGAGAGGAGCCGACATCCAAGACCCGGCCCAAGCCACGCCCAGCCGACAGGACACCCCCCGCCACAGAGAGGCCACGCCCCCCACACACACGGCCAACAACCAAGCGCAAGCCCTCAGCCGACCACCAGCCAGGCGCCGGCAACCACCGGGTCAACCACGGCACCCAGGAGCCAAGCTCATCGAGTCCAAACCCTAACCCCCCCATAGTCCAGGCCAACACCCAATGTCCTGCCCTTTCTCCAGACCCACCCCCGGAATGGCAGCCAGGAAACCGGGAGGGTGGAGAAGAAAAAGGAATACGACCCCGACATACACACCCCCACTCCCAGACGTGCTGTTGATGTGTGTCGTTGTAAAGTGCAATTAAAAAAAAGAAAGAAGAAGGAGTAGAGGCTGGCATGATGCCAGTTCCCCCCTCCCCCCACATCCCAACTCTAATCCAAACCCTTAGTGTCTAAATGCAACCATTGGACGTGAGCACAGGAACAGGAGGCGAGAGTGGTGTCATCCCACCACCCATAGCCATAGTGCCCACCCCAAGTTCCTATATGAGAATGTCATGAGGATGTTATGAGTGAATGTCTAAGGTGTACAACAAAATTGAGTCCCAGGTGGCTATGATCAACAGAGATGTGAAATTATTGCAGCACACCCAAGCCCCATAAATCCTTCATGAGTGGAATTTGAAAATGAAGTGAGTGGAGGTGCGTGGTGAGGGATGGGGAGAAAAATCACTGCAGGAGCAGATGCTCCCGCAGGGAGTCAGCTCCCCCACTGACCACAATAGCCACACACACACACACACACACCCCGGTTCCCCGAGGTCCACCCAAGGAGTGAGGCCAAGACACCTCTCCATCTGGACAGACCACCAGGCCCATTGAACTCCAGACCAGGGAGGGACAGAGCCCAGAGGACCGCCAGAAGCAGGACCAACAGCCCACACACCCCAGGGCCGCCACCAAGGCCATCCACCCAGTCCCCACCCCAGAAGAAATACTGCGGCCGCCCCTCATACGGACACCTCTCAGAACACATAGTACACTAGACACCCAGGCTAGGTCAACCTACCCCCTCCTACGAGCCACATGTCCCGCCCCCAGACACCCAACCCAGAATTTAATTCTAACTTTGAAACTTATCCAACATTAATAAAACTTACTTCAGGTTTCTTTTTTGGACATGCATGCATATACTGTATGTGTACACATTGTACTTGAGGAGATTATTACAGCCTCATATAAAATCAAAGATAATGATGATATCAGAACGGGATCGGTATTGGCCGATATCCAGATTTAAGTATTGGTATCGGATTGGAAGTTAAAAAAAGTAAATTGGTGCATCCTTACCTACTAGGGATTTAACGGTACACGTGGGTGTACCGAACTGTTTCGGTACGGCACGTTCGGTTCGGTCCACCTGCGTACCGTTTGTTATTTTTTCACTCATTGAACGTTATTAACAGGGGAATATATGCACCACGGAACTAAAATTCCTAGGCGCATTTCAGCACGGAGCTATTATCGCTCAGCACGCGCAGCATTTAGCCGTTAGCATCTCGTGTGCGGTCTCCTGTTTGGGAACGTTATGGCTTTCTTGTTAAAAGACGAGCACACATCCAAAGCTGTGTGTGGACGTTGTTTCATGAAGACTGGATCTGCAGCAGCAACACGTCTAACGTGAACACGCTTGAAACTACATCATCCGAACGTGAATGAAGAAACAGCTTGTTACAAACCCTGCTAACAGCAGCTGCATTAAAACTACTTCATCAGGTAATTCAGATTGGTCCAGAGCAATAACACAAACTGTATGAGTTTTTAAATCTCTGAATCTACGTCTTAAAGGTGAAGTCTGCAGTTTCTGTAGAACATCAGCACTTGGAAAAAATTTCAACAAGCAAAACATTCTGATCCCTCCCCCTCAGAGCCATATATGGCTCTGCCCCCCCGTGGTCTGTTGAAATTCAAATTCAAGCTCTGTTTTTATTGGCTGGTTACAAACTTTGTTTTTATTGGCTGGAAAATGGCGGGTCACTTTTTCTTTTTAGAAATGCTTATTTACCACCTGGAGAATAATAATAATAATAATAATAATAATAATTAATTCAATTTATAACGCACTTTTCATTACTGAAAATCTCAAAGTGCTACACATATATTGAATGCTACACACATTCATAAACCGGTGGCGGCAGACTACCATGCAAGGTGCTTTCCAGTAGGGATGGGGCCGATCCGATCCAGTATCGATATCGGTATCCGATACCAGCATAGTTTCAGTATCTGGTATTGGTTCCAACCTGCCAATATTTCCGATACTTTCCAGATGTCAGAGAGGAAGTGCTTTGCACCACACTCTGTGACTTCTGTCTTAACATTGTGTGAGATAAACCCAAAGAAGACACTCTGAGCCTCACTACAGTAACTCACAAATTAATGGCATACAAGAGACAGGTCTCTTCCACAGACGTCCTTCTGACTCATGGTGCAAGGAACACTAGTCTAAAATACTGCTAAAGATTAGATTATGGGAAATGATCACAGTCTACTCCCCAGATTTTAGTTTTATTTTTGATTGTGGCACTATATGAGTTATAATTCTTGTTGAATTTGATCAACAGATACAGATTTAATCTATAATTGAACACTAATATACCGCAAAGCATTCTGGGTAATGCCGTTTTTTAGTTTCGTTTTTGAATAGTGGCACTATGAGTTGTAATTCTTGTTGGTTTTGATCAACAGATACAGATTTAAACAATACTGTACATTGAATTTACATTTATAAATTCAATGCATAGTTTAAATCTGTATCTGTTGATCAAAACCAACAAGAATTACAACTCATAGTGCCACTATTCAAAAACGAAACTTAAAAACGGCCTTACCCAGAATGCTTTGCGGTATATTAGTGTTCAATTATAGATTAAATCTGTATCTGTTGATCAAATTCAACAAGAATTACAACTCATATAGTGCCACAATCAAAAATAAAAATAAAAACTGGGGAGTAGACTGTGATCATTTCCCATAATCTAATCTTTAGCAGTATTTTAGACTAGTGTTCCTTGCACCATGAGTCAGAAGGACGTCTGTGGAAGAGACCTGTCTCTTGTATGCCATTAGTTTGTGAATTACTGTAGTGAGGCTCAGAGTGTCTTCTTTGGGTTTACCTTACACAATGTTAAAGCGGAATTCATAGAATTTTGTGCAACAAATGGCTCTCACTTATATAATTTTATTATTGCGGTCTCGTTTACTTCAACACTGATATCGGATCGGTAAAGTATCGGTATCGATCGATACCCAGTTTCAAAGTATCGATATCGGATCGGAAGTGAGAAATGTGGATCGGTGCATCCCTACTTTCCAGTCCTACCGGGAGCAACTCAGGGTTAAGTGTCTTGCCCAAGGACACAACGACACATGGTGCGGGTCCCGGGAGTCGAACCGCCAACTTTCCGATCGGGAGACGACTGCCATTACCACTACACCACGGCCGCCTTTATTTGTATACTTTATTTGTATAGCACCTTCCTACAATGCCTTGCATTGACCAAGGTGCTTAACAGGATAAAAAGATGAATAAACTGGAACGATAAAACAGTGAAAATAGAATTAAAAACAACAGCAATAAAAGAAGGCAATGGAAATAAAAAGCTACATATTAAAATACCAAAAATAATAAAAGTTACAACAGCAATAAAAGAAGGCAATGGAAATAAAAATGCTACATACTAAAAT
Source organism: Garcialebias charrua (assembly GCA_038048925.1). NCBI lineage: Eukaryota > Metazoa > Chordata > Actinopteri > Cyprinodontiformes > Rivulidae > Garcialebias > Garcialebias charrua. The sequence goes on along the minus strand of JBBPBX010019833.1, from coordinate 22,968 downwards.
ACCAAAAGTAATAAAAGTTACACACTGAAAGCTTTTTTGAACAAGTGGGTCTTCAGTCTGGTTTTGAACAGAGTCAGATCAGAGGTGGCACGCAGCTCAAGGGGGAGACTGTTCCAGGCTTTTGGGCCGGCAACAGAAAATGACCGGTCTCCCCATTGTTTGTACCTTGAGCGAGGCACCTCCAGCAGGTGTTGACTGGCAGATCGTAAAGCTCTGCCGGGCTGATGGGCTTTCAAAAGTTCTGAGATGTAGAGAGGTGCAAGTCCATTCAGAGCTTTGAAAACAAACAGGAGCAGCTTGAACTGTATCCTGAACTGAACCGGGAGCCAGTGTAGAGAGGACAGGACAGGAGTGATGTGTTCATATTTTCGTGTGTTGGTCAAAAAGCGCGCGGCAGAGTTCTGTACAAGCTGTAAACGGGAGATGGAGGATTGATTAATACCAACATACAAAGCATTACAATAGTCAAGTCTGGAGGTCACAAAGGCATGGATGGCCTTCTCCAGATCACCACGGCTGAGAAATGACTTGACTTTGGAGAGCAGTCGGAGCTGAAAGAAGCTGGTCTTGACAACAGAACTGATCTGTTTATCAAACTTTAAGTTGGAGTCAAGCTGCACTCCAAGATTTCTGACCACCGGGTTGAAGTGGGGGAGGGGGAAACCAACACTGGGACTGGGAAGGATGTTGCTGGTGTCATCGGGTGCACCAAATAAAATGCATTCAGTTTTATCTGTGTTTAGGTGGAGGAAGTTTTGAGAGAGCCAGTGCTTAATGTCATTTAAGCAGTTGACAAGAGTGTTTGAACTGAGTGAGGGGTTGGGAGTGACTGGCAGATAGATTTGTAAATCGTCTGCATACATGTGAAAAGACAGATTATGACGTGCAATGATTGATCCTAATGGCAGCATGTAAAGAGAAAAGAGGACTGGCCCCAGAATGGATCCCTGTGGTACGCCAGAGGTCAGAGGGGTTGATGAAGAGGAGGACAGATCACCTATCATGACAGAAAAGGTTCTCCCAGTCAGGTAAGATTTGAACCACTCAAGCACAGCTCCCTGGAGGCCAACCAGCTGAGACAAGCGGTTGATTAGTACCTGATGGTCGACGGTGTCAAAAGCTGCTGAGAGGTCTAACATCACCAGCAGAACAGGGTTTTTAGCATCCAGGGACAGAAGAATGTCATTCTGCACTTTGAGCACTGCACTTTGAGCAGTACCTGGAGAAGCAAGGGGACAATATTTTTTTTTAGTTTTTTTCAGAGATTACCTCTCTAACATCAATCTAGTGACAGAGTGAAGAAATATGTTAAAAATATATTGTTAAAAAAGTTACATATAGCAGCTTTAATGTTGTTTATGCGCAGTTGATCCTCGCTATTGATCCTCGCTATGAGACATTCTTCACGTCAACACTTAAGTCAAAAAGTTCAGTTCTTTATGAAAAAACTAAAACTGATATTGTCAACAAGTCCTGGAACAGATTAAAGCCATGATGATGAGTGAGAGATTTAACCGTTCAAAAAGAGGTATTGTTCTTTTATTATTATTATCTAAATAATCTTTTTTATTTAAAATCATAATGTTAACTTTTTTTTTTATACCTCTTTGTGTTTTATTTCCAGTCTGGGACAGAGGTAGCTGCTCTCTCCTTCCACTTCAGGGACAGACATCCACCAGAGATCACCTGCAGCTAAGAAGTGTGTGATGACTGAACTGAACTCTGAACTTTTCCAGGACCTGTCCCACCTGGGGGAGCAGGTCCAAGAAGAGGTTGTGAGTACAGTAATGAGGACAAATACAGCCACACTGCTGCTACTGGACAAAAACTTGATTAGTTAGATTGTAAACAGTCTGTTGCTGCTTATTGTTCTGGTTCTGACTGTTATTGTATTTATTAAGATTTTTATTATTGTTAATATAGTTTATTTATTGTAGAGTGCTGTTTATTTAAAATATCATCCAAATGGGTCACTTTTATTTATTACTACAATACAATACAAACATATTTTTGGCATATTTTCAAAATAAACATTTTGTAAGTCTTTATTTTGTCTTTTTTTTTTGTACCGAAAATAAACCGAACCGAGCCCTCCTTGTAATTGAACAGAACCGAAATGTGATTTTAGCATACCGTTACACCCCTAGTCATCAGCCAAATGGTTGATCCACTGTGAGAGGGTGCTATTTATAAGACTGAGCTGAATACAGCTTCTCAGACTGAGGAAGTCTTTCTGACCGACGAAAGACGAAACTTTTCTACAATTTTTTTCTTTCTTTTTTTTTTTTTTCTTTTGAATGTCCAGAGGACCAGACTTAGCCTTTCTAGATTTTTTCTACCTGGATTATTGAGCATGCATCAGGGAATATTGAACAATTTTACTAGAAATTACAACCATACCTGTTAAAGAACAAACATGTGGTTGGTGGAGGTCTGACGTGAAGCTCCTGCTCCTACACAGAAAAACAAGACACACAGTCACGAGACTAGATCAAGGGTTTGCAACATTTATGCTCAAAAGAGCCTTTTTTTTTACTTTGTTCACTACTTTAAACATGTCCGGAGCCGCAACAACCTGCTACAGCTGTGGTTATCAACTGGTGGCCCATGGGCCACTTTAGGTTTGCTGGAGGGGCTTTTGTCGCCAGAAGGAATGACATTATAAAGCAAAAAAAAAAAAAAAACTATGGATTTTTAACTTTTATTAAAGTATAGGCTAATGCCAGATTCTTGTAAAGAAGGGGGAATATTTAAAATAAAATAAAATCTATAAACTGTGCAGACAATTGCTCATATAAAGAAATAATTCATACAGTTACAGTATGTTTTACTCTTTATACACACTCCAGTGTTCACTTTTTGTTTGTTTGTATAATAATTAAAATTCAGTTTCATGTCAGTTTTGGTCAAAACTCGAAAGAGCCGCTGCAGAGGAACGAAAGAGCCGCATGCGGCTCCAGAGCCACAGGTTGCAGACCCCTAGACTAGATTATCCAAGCACGCGACAACGAGACGTAGCTGCTAACAGCTACACATGCTAACGGATGCTAACAGCTACAGTTGCTAACAGATGCTAACAGCTACACATGCTAATGGATGCTAACAGCTACAGATGCTAACAGAGTGAACTAACTTCCTCTCCACAGACAAGAAGCTGCAGTGTTATGGTGCATTCACACCTAACAGCTTTTCAACAGCAGGAACGTCCAGCTTACATGCAAAGTCAATGGGGGACGCGCTTCCAGGCGCCTCCTGGCGTCGGGCGTCACGTCGCGTGCGTGTTGAGCGTGCAGGAAAGCGTTTTCCGTGCACGTGAACCGGCTTCAGCCTCCAAAGCACACCTTCATTTAGCTGAAGATTTTGCGGTTCAAACGTTCAAACGCCGTTCAACTCTACCTGATTGGTTGGTGTGTCAACCAATCAGGGAGAGTCGGGGGGAGGAGGAGGAGAGTCCGCTATGTGACGCGGAAACGAGGGGACGGTTATTGCGCAACTGTGTGACGTATTGTTTGTGGGACACAGAAAAAACCCGCGGAGTCATGGACTATGGAAGAGAAACTCATTGTAGCTGTGTGTTCGCGACAAGTCCTTCACGACCAGTCAAGTCTGCTCTACAGAGACAGAAATAAAAAGCTCCTCGCCTGGCGGAGTGCAGTGAGGACTCGGTATACCGGTAAGCTCCTCCCACACACCCCGCCGCAGTTTCGCGTTCCTGTCTGGACACCAAGTGCGTCCACTCGCGTGCGTGACAAGCTTTTTGAAAGTTGAAACGCTTTTCGGTCTGGACGTACCATAACAAGCCTCTGGCAGCAGCAGCTTGGAACTAAATCACAGAATAAAGTATTTGACTCACGAGAAGTCTTTTTTCATCAGTAATTGAAATAAATCACGGAGCTAAATCCAGACGTGGCTACTTCGTTTTTCTTCTTCTTCTTCTTCTTTTCTTTAACGGCGGATCGCAAGCAACTTTAAGGTACATTCCGCCACCTACTGTACATGAGTGTGTAACAACATTTCTCTAATCTTGTATTTTTTAAGAAAGATAAATAATGCTTTTCTTACTTTATAAATATCTGTTACATTTCCTTCATTTCCTAATAATCCTTTATGACTCCATTGTCCTTCCAACCATTCTTTTTAAATTCTCTCTTTCAGAGTCATGTGTTTTACAGGTCATCAATATGTGTTCTACAGTTTCTTTCTCTCCACATCTTTCACATTTATTATTATTTTTCTTCCCTATTAAAAATAAAATATCATTTAAATAGGTATGACTTACTCTTAATCTGGTCATTATGGTTTCTTCCCTTCTGTTTCTCATATTAATATTCCTAGATGCTATTGACTTTTGAATTTTATATAAACTTCTCCCTTTCTTATCTTCATTGCACCTTTTTTGCCATTTTTCCATTTCTTTATTCTTTATAAGGGATTTCCCTTTTTTGCTAATTTATCTGCCTTTTCAGTTCCTTTTACCCCTTCATGAGCTGGTACCCAGCAGAACCAAATATCAATGTCACCTCTGTATAATCTAAATAAACTGTGTTGAACTTCTAATACTGTATTTACTTGATTTTTTTCTTCTTCTTCTTGTTTTATTGGCGGTTGGCAATCAACTGAAGGAGTCAATACTGTAGTGTATACAGTGGAACTATTTACTTCAGCGGAACCACTCCCCTAGTTACCGGGGTTACCTAGGTGATCCGCCGGCGTATTGATTTGTGTGTGTACTGTCGAGACCAGTTGAAGACAAGTAAAGTCACGTTCTTTTCCATAACCGAGTGGAGCCTTCTTTCATCTTTAAAATATACTTTGTTGGAGTTGTAGGGATATAGCACCCTCATGTCCATATGGGATGTGGGCCTCTCCACATCTCTCTGAAACTCTAAGTGTTACACCTTCTTGAAGCCCTCAAGGAGACAAATGGACACTTATATTTTTTACAATTATTATGAATTAATGGACACTAATTAATCAGATTGAACTTTCTCTTTAATGTGTGTTAATTCAGAATTGATCTACAGTATATTTTGTCATTTTAATGATGATCTGTTACTTTCAGGAGCTTTGACCTTCTGCTGGTTTTATTTCTGCAAGAACAAGCAGGTTCTGAATCTGAGACGTAAAGGCTGTGCTACTTCCTTCTCTGTTTTGTCTATGAAGTTAGCCATAATATTCTCGGTGCTCACAAGCAGGCCATCTGGCCGATTTTGTAAACAGTTTTCCTGTTGTCCGTCAAGAGTCTTTCTGCCTATGGAATTAAACTTCCATCTTTTATTTTGTTAGTTCAGCCAGTAGTCGTTAAGGAGGTGGGGAAGACCCCGCCTCCCATATAAAGGTCATTTCCTGTCGTTTCGTTAGCAAGGTATATGCAGAAATTCCAGAGTTGAATTTAATACCTTTTAATACCTTTTTAATACCATCAAAATATTTTTTAATACCATCACGGCACCGAGCTGTAACCGTAGCGGCAACCTGTTGTACTTCAGTTTAGAGCAACTAATTGTAAAGTGATAGATTACTGTCATTTTCTTCCTAAACTTTGGTAGTAAATGTAGTTTTATAACAATTACTGGATACATCAATTTGCTTCTTGCCTCAATAAAAGCACTGACCTACTTGTTATTTAAATCTAACCCAAGAGAAAAAGTTTAATTGTTCCCACACATAACATATCTCTAATGGCAAACAAAAACTGTAAACTTGAAAACAGAACAGTTTAGTTAAAATAATTCAACACTGAACATATGCATAATTCAAAAAGAGAGTGAGAAAAATAATAACTACCATATATTCCGTTGTATTGGTTGCACCGTTGTATAGGTCGCAGTGTCCAATATTTATCAATAAATTGGAAAAATCCATAAATAGGTCGCACGGGTGTATAGGTCGCACCTACGTCACCGCCGACGTAACGCGTCATCCACCGCTGACGCACCGCGTGACCGCTGAGTCAACCCGGCAATATGGACCGAGTGTTTAGCTCTGCTGCTAATGTCTGCCAGAAGCTAACAAAGCTAAAAACGAGAGGAGTCCGTCTCTCAGAAAATGAATAAAAAATTGAATTTTATGTCAAATGTTTTCTCGAGGCCATAGTAACGTACATTAAAGCTCCTATAATTGCATTCTGTATGCAGAATAAATATACACCGAGTGGTTTTGAAGCCATTTATGACGTTAACAGAAGTACACAGACATAAAACGAAGGCCAACACGAGACCATGCCCGCCTCTGACACGAATAAAAATCGAATCTCATCTCAAATGATTCATCCAGGACATAGTTAAGTACATTGGAGTGTTATAATTACTCTGTAAGCAGAAATAAATATACACCGAGTGGTTTTGAAGCTATTTAAGCAAACCGAAGTAAAACCACAAGCTAAAAAAGCTAAAAACGAGAGGAGTCCGTCTCTCAGAAAATGAATAAAAAATCGAATTTTATGTCAAATGTTTTCTCGAGACCATAGTAACGTACATTAAAGCTCCTATAATTGCATTCTGTATGCAGAATAAATATACACCGAGTGGTTTTGAAGCCATTTATGACGTTAACAGAAGTACACAGACATAAAACGAAGGCCAACACGAGACCATGCCCGCCTCTGACACGAATAAAAATCGAATCTCATCTCAAATGATTCATCCAGGACATAGTTAAGTACATTGGAGTGTTATAATTACTCTGTAAGCAGAAATAAATATACACCGAGTGGATTCGATGTTATTTATAACAAATACAGAAGCTAACACTCGAAGCTACATGCTACAAAAAGATCGTTTTTTTATTTTTTTATCTCAAACATCTAATAAAGGTACTCACTTGTAAACGTCCACACTGTGATTCCATTCTGTAAGTTTCAGAAAAATCCGCTGAGTGGTTCTTGACTTATCTTGCTAACAAACAGCAAACAAACAGAGCTAACAGAAGCTACCTCCAGCCCAGAGGCAGACAGAATCAGTCCGAGCAGAGGAGCGTTTTTTCGGGCACAGGAGGAGAAGGTCCTCGCTACTTGCACAGGAGCTGGAAACGTTCTTCTTCTTGGGTTGGTGTACCGGTACTCATGCCCCTAGCGGGTACAGCACTTGCACTGCCCCCTGGTGGCCGAAACTGGTACTGCACGTGCACTGCCCCCTGGTGGCCGAAACTGGTACTGCGCCATTTTATGCAACAGGGAAAAAGGGCCATAACTCAGCCAAAAATTGGTCTAAAAATATGAAAAAAAATCCATAAATAGATCGCACCGGTGTATAGGTCGCAGGCCTTGAAAAACCCATAAAAAGGTGCGACCTATACACCGGAAAATACGGTACTGTATTTTTCATCCTGTAAGTTGCAGTTTTTTGCATAATTTACATGCCTTGCAACTTATAGGACGAAGTGACATATTTATAGATTTTTTTCCCCATATTTATAAACCATAACACTGAAATATGACCGTTTCATTCATTCTGACTGAAAAAAAAAAAAAAAAAACAGTTCATATCTATTGTAGTAATAGTATGGCATGCTGTTGTATCATGTAATAGGAAAACGTGCCTATAATGACAAATTTAAAAAAGTTCAAGACAAAAACAACTGGACTTTATTTATTATACTATTATACTATACTTTATTGTTTTTTATTGCATTTTTTAGAATTCACCATGTCCTGGATGACTGAGAATCTTCACTAGCTATTAATGACTCAATCGGCCTGCCATACTCTCCCCACCTCTCTGCTTGAACCTTCAATCCAGCAGCACCACGGTGGCGAGTGCATTTATTAAGAAAATGACAGACAGAAAAACACCTCTGCTATAATTTCGAGCTAACAAATAATTGTTTAGGTAATTTTCTTGTTAAATGTCGGCGAAACGAGCCGCGCTCCTTTTTCCTGTTTGTCACCGCTGAGCGATCACGGAGCACACAGGCACTGAGGCAGCGACACTTTTTTTTTTTTTAAATAAAGCCGATTTAACCATTAAAGTACTTTTATTAAGAAAACGTTAGACTGAGACACCCCTTTTGCTATAATTTCGAGCTAACAAACAATTGTTTAGGTACATTTCTTGTTAAATGTCGGAGGATAAAGCCGTGATCCTTTCCTGTTTCTTTTTACAGACATGATACCAGCTGTAGGTGCGCGCGCACACTGACTGACGATATGACGTCTTTGTTTTAGCTAAGGTCCTACTTGGAACATAAAATTAGAAAAGATAAATAAATTCACAGACCTTTTTTTAGACGACAGAACAAGAAAAATATAGTTGTGTAGGTTTAAAAAAAATTAATACCTCGTCAGATGACGTTTATTACTTTTTAATACTTTTTAATGGCCTTAATTTGTGTTAATTTCATTTACTACCTTTTAATACCTTTTACAACCCCGCGGATACCCTGGTTAGTGCTTTGGGAGAACTAACTGACAACTTGCTTCTCTCCTCTGGAAAGCTGGAGACGGCCCGGTCATTGTGTCAAATCGACCCACGTCTCAGCTGGAGTTACAGTAAAGCTTACTGTAACTCGTCACTCATCTTCTGGAAGAATTTGTTTTCTAAAGTTTTATTTTGAAAATCAGTCTGTGCGCTTGACCGTTGTTTCCTGCCGAGGGAGGCGAGTTTCCTCGTATCGTGAATCAGCACACTCACGCTGAAGTTCCAACTGGACGGCCACTGGACAAACCCATCCACGTGTGTGTCCACAAACTTCTCCACTCTTGTCTCCAAGAGACGAACCGTCAACAGGTAACGAGTCGTGTTGTGTTTGAGCGTACGGGAGCCCAGCAGCTGCTCGTGTGGGAAAAAGGTGTCACCCAGTCTGGTTCAAAGTAACCAACTTTAGTTAACTTAGCTTCCACGTATTTCTTCCTCCTATTTCTTATTTTTCATAAGCTATTAATCTGTCAAGTAATGTGCCAACAGTTTAAGTTCCTAATTGTCTGTTTGTTTTAATTTGAATTCTTGTCAACGTAGTTATTAAATCAGAGCTAATATCGATACAAATGTTTAATGTAATTTTGTGATAGTTTCAATAAAAGGTCTATTTTCTGGTAGACCAACATAAGTTGGATTCCCTTGTGAAATTACATTTTTCCTAATTACAGTAAAAGCAATTTAGTATCGGAAAAAGGAAGAACTCGCGCATTGGTGGCAGTTTGTGCAAGATTAAAGTCTGCTCATAAACTGCGCATCTACAATAATGGCCGCATTCTGTCTTATTTCATTACAATTGGTGGCTCGTCCGAGTTCCTAGAACGATTATTAAGTTGTTTTGTGTAGCTTCTTGTTACGGTGTTGTTGGCATAGTTTGCATCCTGTTGTGGACTTATGGAATAGTTTTGGCTGGTGAGTGTCTCAGAGATTGCTAATCGTGGCATTGTCTGGTGCGTTTCCCGTTAGAATTATTTTTTTCTTTCACTTTTGAACGTGTGCTTGAAGTGCAGATGAATGTTTTGTCTGTTTTTGTGAGACGTTTCGTTACGTGTCGCGAGGCTGCATGCATTTTTCTTTGTTGTGACCGCTGTGTCACGGCTCTGCTTCATGTTTATTACTCCTGCGGTTTGCTGTTGGTCTGTTCACTCATTCGCTGCTCCATTTTTACCTAATCTGTTACAACGTGTTGTTAGCCGAGGTTCGGGTAAAGCCCACTCCGCTTTTGGACCTGACACTCCGGTTCCGAGTGACGTAAAGTCCGTTGTTGTACACAGTTAGCGTGCTGCCTTCTTTGGGAGGCGGGGGAGGTAGCCTGGATGTGTTGAGCTCATTTACAGAGTTTTCTGCGGTGTAAAAATACGTTTATTTTGTGAAAGTGTGTCCAGTTCTTTGGATCGAGCTAACGTTAGCATTACAGTGACAAAATGGCTGCTTAAAACGCTGTGATTGGTCCATTGTGTGTTGTGTTCAAAGAACTTTGGTTTCTGTAGACTGCTGGTTGTCAGATTCATTTTTGCACACATTTCTGACGGTTTATCTGTGTTGTTTGAGTTCTATGCACGTGATATCGTCGAAGACTGGCTTTACCGCGGTGTTTTGCGATGTTTATGACTGTTTTAGAACGTTGAAAAGTCCGTTCCACGCTTTTGTTCGACCGACCATAGGTCCGTGAACACACCGCACCGCTCGAACGGCGCGTCACACGTGGGCGGCGTTAGGTTTGGAAGACACAGTTTCCCATGAACGCTTGGGTTTTGGAACTACAGTTCTGTCTTCGCTGTTATTGGTCGATTACGCTGTAAGTGTTGACGCTTGCGCAGTGGGTGAAGCCCCGCTCCTCGTCAACTTTCACTTCGGTATACCTGCTCTTACAGACTTCATGCTTGTTTGTCCGTTACTATCTCTGAAAAGACTGTTTCATTGCGGTGTTTTGGGGATTTTAATGGGTGGATTGAGTCTGTTGCTCTGTTGACTGCCGATCGCCATGTGACCAGGTCACGTGACGCCGGGAGCTGCAGCTCCTTTATGGGTCCGACCTTTTTTCTTTTAAACGCAGTTTAAAATGTTTCACAGTCCAACCGATTTTACTCACATAATTTCATTTTTGTGAGAAAGGGGATACTAGAGTTTTGTCACGTCAGGGCTCTGGGCTTTCTGATTTGCTGTTTTTGATCCGTTGTTAGACGTCTGTGAATGTTTGGCAGCTCACGGCTGCGCTCACAGGTGACAACAGCGCCTCTATAGCGGTCAGTAAGAGGATTGCAGTCGCTGTGATAAATTTATCCAGCGCTGCTCACCCCACCTGCTGGTTACTGGAGAAGACGCAGTCTTCCTGTAATTTGTACGTTTGAACGTTCCTGTTTTTAAACGGGGAACAATTTGAAATATTGTACTCACAGCACACTTTATTTTGATTTTCGCAGAGAATCAAATGTTGATGGCAGAACAGTTACACAGAATTCAGACAGACATGTCTGCTTTTTGATAAAACTTGACACTTTTATCTTAGATTCTGTGCAGAACACATTGGCCCTCATGCACGAAAATGTTCGTATTTTTATCCTAAATTTCTCCTACTTTTGTTCGTACGAAGCGTTCGTACGAACATGCCACGTCAGATCCAACAAAGTCTTCTATCGTCAGGAAATGTGTGTATATGAGCTGTGTAAATAATGATGAATCCCACCTGTTCTACTCACCTGCGCGTGCTCGCGGGAGGTTATTTACATAATTCCCACCCCTCAAAACACCATATAAGGATATAGTTTCCTGCCACCGCGAGCAGGAAGTGTCCATTCATTCCGGCTTTTATGCGTCAGAAAACACACAAACGCGTTTGGCGAATTAAAAGTGACTCGCCTTTGATCATAGTGTCAGCCCCGGATCTGAGCGCAGACCCACACAGAATACAGATGACATCAGTGAGCGCCCACAGTCAACAGGCAGTTTATATTAAAAATGACATGAAACAAGCTGGTTTCGCTTTTTTCTCCCCTGTCTCTGCAGCGGCGCTGTGTATGTGTGTGTGTGTGTGTGTGTGTGTGTGTGTGTGTGTGTGTGTGTGTGTGTGTGTGTGTGTGTGTGTGTGTGTGCGTGT